>JXSR01S001833.1:61981-74114 GCA_000969725.1 Ophiothrix spiculata
CATAAGAGTTTATGATTTTGTACGTTTTTCATGAGTTATAAGTAGTCGAAATTTCAACATTTCTCTAACCAAAGTTGCACGGTTTATCGGAAAATGAGCCTAGTATGAATTTGTACGTAATATAAAGTTGATATTTTGTATCTTGTTTGTTGTGAACCATCGTAATAACTTTAAAAACAGTTGCAAATAACGAACAACTAATCAATATTAAATAATTTATGCAACACTTTAAACACTTGTTAAAGCTTAACTGCTTATAAACAGCCATAACTTGACAATTAAACGTACGTTTTTATAAAATTTTATATACTTACCCAGTTTTGTCGACAAATAAGATTTCATGTCGACATGTCGAGATATGCTGTCGACATAAGGCCCCTGCATAAGGCCTGTCGACAGAAACCTTATGAATTTATATTTTTTTAAATAGGGTCCATAAGGATTAATAAGTAAGCTCCGCTAATTCATGGCTAACTTACGTGATGCTGAATTCCAATATACTCGTTGGATGTTCTATCAGGCAGCTAACTGTGCACCCTGGTTAAAATCGAGTACAATTCTAGTACACATTCCTGAGGTGCAAATTTGGAACACAAATTTGTGTACTCGAATTGTACTTCAATTGTACTCGGATCTGTGTTCCAAATTTGCACCTCAAGAATGTGTACTATAATTGTACTCGATTTTTTCCAGGGCAGCTAGCTGTCTGGTAATATATATTTGGAGCGACGCGAATTCCACATCTTAATTATTTAAGGGAACTGCGTCCATGACTTTGGGTAAAATGTAAAGAGGTCTAAAAGATGAAACTTCTTATGTTCTAAATTTTCAAAGAAAGATTAAATATTATTTACCATCTACACTCTTTTTTCATACATCCAGCTATCCCAGTAGACCATATTGCTTGGCGGGCAACTCTTAGACATTGCTGGGATTCACTGAGAAGAGACATTATCCCAAGTTCTTTAGACCACCCCTTCCTCAACGAAGACGATGAAGAAACCATTGGTTTGGAGGAACGCAATAATGGCCCACGGAAAGCGACAGAGTTACTTCTTGGATACCTACTTCAAGAACGCGGTCGAAGAGAAGACTTCTTGAAGAGCCTAACAGAGGCTGGTTGCAATCATCTCACACAGATGCTAACCGATACTTATGAACAAAGGATGAAAGATCTACCCATCGTGAGTGTTGCCTGCGAGAAGTATCTGCTTGCTTGGAGAAAAGTGATGAACAACAAATGGAGATCATTCCGCTTGTCTTTTGTTCCGCACACTATCTTACCAGAATTGCCGTTTCTCTCTGAAGAGGACAAGGAGGATATCATCGATCTTGAAACCAAACTAAGTGAACCTGCTGCAGCCGATATAATTCACACAAAACTTCGCAATACTAGTGATCCTACTTGTTACCAAAAACTTATAGAAGGTCTTCAGAAGGGAGAATTTGATAACTTGGCAAAGTCTTTGTGCGATGAATTGGATATTGTCCTACGAGATGACGATTTCAAATATTTTGTTCTGCATTTTCAAGTGTTATACCCACTCAGTAATTTCAAATTTAATGCATAAGCTGCTTTTCACATCCGTTCGAGCATAAGGAAGTGCCTAAATACCCCCTTCTGGCGGATATGATAATCTAATATACTGCAAATGACAGGGAACACATAACACGTTCGTTCAAAACTGTTACACTTTTTAAACACCAAATACGTGTTCAAGTTGTCAAAGAATTAAGGAATACTTAACATTTATGAACACTAATTTCGAAAGAGCACATATGACTGTTTTTTTAAGTAGTGTTTAAAAATGTCAATTGAACACCTAAAAACACCTGACGCTCGTGTACATGCTCGTGTTCAAGCTTCCAAGGTACTATTTAAAAGCTGATGTGTTCAAATACAAATGTTTGAACACGTGTCAGGTGTTAAAAAAGTGTAACAAATGTCAAAGATTTGTCATACTACAAATTTATAGGAGACATATGAGTGTTATGATGCATTTTTCGAAGTGGTAGCTTTGTTATATAATAAACGGCATACCGTGAGAATGTACTGTGAGTGAAAAAATATGCCATTGTAACCTGATAAACCACTAGCGTCTGGTGTTCGGCAAATTTTGCAGTGTAGTTAAAAAGTAGGCAGCATTTTTGTTCTTGTTTAACAGGGCAAGACAGTAAGCTATTATACATTTAGCTGAAAGACAGGTTAATCCCAATAGTGCATATGCATTAAATTTAAGCAACGCCTCCATAGTGCAACTTGCATCTTCTGACAGTAAGACCATGTATATATGTAATATTGAACAAACTTTTTTCATTTGCTGACTTTTTCAACAATAAGGTTGCTAAGATAAGAACTGATCTTGTCAAGAATTTTGATGTCATACATGATAATGCTGTCAAATTATAGCATGAGAAATAGTGGCAATTTGTATCGTGCCAAAACAAACACAGATTATAAAAAACACAATTAAAGTTACAGAGGTGCGAAACTGTAATCTAGAACGTGCAATGCAACTAAATTCTCTTAAACATTTCTCTTGAAAATATCTATCCGTAAATTAATTTGACTTTTAAATATGAAATACAAATCATTAAACCATGTGCAACTCTGTTTTATAATTTTTTATGATGTGAAGAATTGATAGATATGCTTTTACGTTCTTTAAATGGTGTATATATGATGTCAAGTGTCTAAAACCAATCTCCTTTTATGCTTTAAAATATGTATATTTTTATGCTTGATGTTATGTTTTGAAATATGAATATTAACTTTATTTCAAGGTGTAGGTTCCTATCTTAGCATGTGGGAAATTAACTTTTAACTGATTGACCTTGACCTCTGAAATGCATATTGTGAAATTTAAACATCAGCTTGCTTCTTGTTTTCTCTTGACAGGCAAAGGAAAGTATGCAACATTGGAGATGAGGCTGTTATGAAAATACAAAAGAAATTGAAATAGGCATACCAATAATTTTACATTCTATGATATACCTCTGAAAGTATAAAAGGAGGATGAGAATGTGATCGGAACCTGCACCTTCAAAAGTCTTTAAAATGTATTTGATGTGATTGTATATTTCAATTTTGGAGTGTTTAGTAGTAGTAAGCAAAGATTTTAAATCCGGTTTTATCCCCGTTCACGGGGGTGGTCAGATTCACCTCACACTCGTGGCAACCTTCTAGGTTGCCATCATAGTGAGGATTTAATGGAGCAACACTTGGATAATCCAAGTCGGATCCAATAATAATTGGCCGGATGCCCTTCCTGACACCGATCCGCTTCTCCTGACATGCGTTTTATAAATGTATGTCATGAAGGAAAAGAAGCACCCTGAGGGAAATCCAAGCAACCATGGCAGCACGAGAAGAAAAAATTACCTCACTGTATGAGGAAATTACACCTGTAAATTATTCATGTTGAATGTTTTTAACTTTTTATGTATGGCATATATGATACTTTTTAGTGTATTTGAAATGAAATATATATGTTTTATAATATTTTAATGTTTGTAAATTCTCACGGACATGTGGAAGACCAATTTTTATAATGAACTTGTTTCACCGTGATTAAATATATAAAGTAGTAGTGAGGCGGCTGGCGACGCATCAATATCGGACCCTCCATAAACCCTAGAATTTAGGTGCAAAAATACTTTTCTTTCTCTCAAAACAGGTTTTGACAAGATGTTTTACTACTTGCAATTTTGTGATTTTGCCAAATAGAACAGGTTTCATATCATATAATAATATTGTACCTAGAAAGCAAAATTCTTCTTGTATCAGGTTAAGATTCATAAATGAATTAAAATGAATTAAATGTGTTAGAGCCAATGGGTAAAACCCTAAAAATTCTAGCTGTATATAGTTAAAATTCATAAATGAATTAAATGCATTAGAGTCAATGGGTAACCCCCCCCCAAAAAAAAAAAAAAAAAAAAAAAAATATATAAAAATCTAGCTGTATCTGGTAAAAAATCATATATGAATTTAAATGAAATTTAAAAACTTCCGGTTTAGCCCAGGATCGGAACCTACTAAGGTTTCTGTCGAGACTGTTTTTTCATGTCGACATGTCGCATTAATTTTTTGTCGACGTCGAAATAATGTCGACATAAAGTTGATATCAAAGAGTTGTTTTCTGTTGGAAAACGATATTGATTGAATAAGCTTAATGACCCGATTTAGACGTAGACATACATATATTATAAGTAAATTTTCTGGTTGTCTTGATTCAATTACATTCTTGAACTTATATCAACCCAGATGAATGAGAGTTTACATGATCATATTATAGTAATGTACTAGTTCTTTCTGCGTACGACAATATTGATGATAAAAATTTGATAGTTTGGAACTTTTTTGTTGTGAACCATCGTTAAAACTTTAAGATGAGGAACAACTATTAAGCATTAAATAATTTATGCAACACTTTAAAGCTCAACTGCTAATAAACAGCCATACATTGACAATTAAACGTAAGTTTTTATAACATTTTACTTGCCCAGTTTTGTCGACAAATAAGATTTCATGTCGACATGTCGAGATATGCCTTATGTCGACATATATGTCGACATAAGGCATGACGACAGAAACCTTAATACTTACACCTTCAAAAGTATTTTAAAATGTTTTTGATGTGATTGCATATTTCAATTTTTGGAGTGGTTCACCCATAAAATTAATCATTCATGTATAATGTTCAATGTTTTTAACTTTTGTGTATGGCATATATGTTACTTCTTAATGTATTTTAAAGTCAATGGGTAAAAAATCAAAACAAATATTTAGTTCTTACAAGTACTAGAAGAATGAACCATCAAGTGTAATATTGACACATATCTTATAATTTCTCGACATAGTATATTTCATGCTTTCAAAAACCATGAAATCATTTGTGACTTTATGAAAGAACAAACATGTGAATTCAAGCTACCTACCCAATTTTTACAAAGTGTGGCTAAATCAAATTTGTAGTGTAAAAACACGAGCCATTAGCTTATTGTTTAAACCGTCAACAAACTCAGAATACACATGATCAGGAGTCTCAAAAGTTTTAGCAGTATTCTTGGTAAGAATAGTGTGTCGCTCAGGTTGTCCCTTTTTGGAATCATATGAGTATTTTGTAGTTGTATAATTTGTGTAATTTGTATTTGTGTAAAGTTCCAAAAATTATGAAAAAAAATTGTTAACATTTATATTTGGAGGGTTAATAGGATATGTTAAAACGTTTGTAATTATTTAATTGAGTGTCAGAGTGACAAATAAAAAAATGGAGTTATGTGTGTATGTTAAAAGTTGTGTAAAGTAAAAATTGGCGATTCCCAAAGTTCAAAACTTGATCGGAAAATGACGATCCTTAATTTTGATTGAATGGAAATTTTTGAAAAAGGTGCAAAAATGTTTTGAAATGTTGTTGGAATTCAAATCAAAGAATTGTAAATATCATGTAAAATACCCTTTGGAAGAAAGGGGTAAAAATTGGAGGAAATAAAAGTGAAATTTCTTCCAATAATAAAATTTGATATTTTGTAAACTGAACGATGCACTTATAATTCGTTCTATTTCTCAACAATCATATTCCAGTCCGCCACCTTTGAGTTTGATATAGCGCAAGTGGCGGCTTGCTAAACAGGGCTGAAGGGGCTAAGCCCCACCCTTTTTTCCAAAGCATACTTTTTTTCACTTATCAAAAATATCAAAAATAAGAAATTTTCTCCACAACATTTTACAAATTGATCAATGTATACAGATGTGTCATATGTCCTATATGGTACACCGTATAATTTGCTATTACAATATTCACAACACTATGTATGTCCCAATTGCCTTACAGTAGATGGGACTAATTCAGAAAATCACCTTTCTGCTCATCTCTGCTACAAGCTACCACTATCATGGTATACTGCACTTGCATGGGCAGAACTGATAAATTCTGTGGTTGGTATAAGTGACCTTAGCCATCTAGGCATTACTGCTTACGGGCTCAAATCTTTTCATTTTCTATGAATAGTAGCAAATATGCAATGACTCATGGCCAGCCAAGATTTTGGAAAGGCCTTGTATAGAGCATGTATAGAGTAATCTGATTTCTGTCAACAATAACCTATGTCCTAGAAACCAGATTATGATTAATAAGAAACATAATTTTTTACGTTGTGTGGTTTGGAAGAATTTATTTTTCCAATAGAACTTTGGTCTAGTACAACAAACATCATTTTTACTCTGTCTTCTACATTTATTATAAATATCATCATGAATAGGCCTACAGTTGAGTTGATTATTTATTGCAGAATAAATTTTGTGCACATAGATTAAAATGATATTTTTCACTCACTCGCTGGACGTAAAATTGGAAATTACAAGTTCTTTACAAGTCATGTGCAAGAGATGATGCAGCCAGGATTTAAGGTAAGCTCATTTTAAAACATGGGTATTGTCAACCAAGAACAAAATTGTACATTATATTTTGAACAAGTTTGAATGAATTGAACAAAACATCTAAGAAACTTAGGATGAATTTAAAGTTAAATCAATAAAGAATTTGTAACCATTTCTTGCATGAAATAGTGTCTTTTTAGGTGTAATTTTCAAAAAATTTCCAAAGCTGCGGGGAGCACATCCCCTCCAGACACCCCCTGAGTCGCACTAAAGTGCGACGCCTGGTACTTCGCACCAGCTAGCCCCACCTTAACAAACACCCACCAAACGCCACTGCGCCGGGCGCAAGTACAAGTTATGGAGCTCAACTTTCCGTTCGACAAGTCTTCAATACTAATGCCGTTCCGTTGATTTTTCGTCAAGTCTCGTTACCAATCGAAACCATGGTGTAGACACTCAAGTTTGCTTCATCCCCAGTTTTCATGAACTTAACAAAGACCGTACTATCGGAATCAGAACAAATCAGATTTGTATGAATTAAGATTCACCAAACAAGCGTCCACTGTAGACATATTATTCAATATCCCGTCAGATATCGTAAATTTGTTTTGTAGGGAAAAAGCGTAGGCGCAATAATAAATGTCGCTGCTTATAAAGCGCTTTTCCATAATTGAACAAAGCGCTTTACATTTATTCCGTTACCACTAGAATACAGCCAGCTGCCTATTCAAGCGCTCAATGTCAATATTCCTAGTTACTTCCCATATAACACTTGGGTCGACGAGGCAAGTGTGATCAAGTGATTTGCCCAGGTTCACAACACGTTGGCACCAACGAGGCTCGAACTCACAACTTCAAGTTTATGAGTCCTGCCGATTTCCGCTAGACCACATGTGCCCAATATAAAATCTGTAATCGTATAGTAGTGCGAAATTTCCGTCAATTAACTACGATTTTGAGTAGATATACTGACTGAATTTCGCCATTGTTCGATAATTTATTTTGAACAAAAGTCCTTTTTCTAGCATATTTTTCGACAAAATTGCTGTTTGGACTTAGTCAATTTTTCAGCAAAGTATTTTTGAACGAAATTGCTGTTCGGACTGAAGTCGTTTTTCTAGCAAAGTATTTTTGATCAAAATTGCTGTTTCGGCTTTGTCATATTTTTCTAAATTTTTATCTGGAGCAAATTTATTGTTTGGACTTAACCATTTTTCAGAGATAGTTTTGAGTTAAACTACCGTGTGAACTGAAACACAATGAATATTGTTAGTGCGTTATACGAAGGGGTATCAAAAAGTTCACCAAGATCACCAAGAAGAAATACAACTAGGAGCATGATTTTATCATGTGACTTTTATGCAATTGCTTTTACCCATGTCGCATTACAATGGTTGGGATATGTCTTATTTGGCAAGTTCTTTTTCAGAAAATTGGACAGTTGGAAATAGGGATTTCGGATTATCATGATTAACTTCGTATAATGTATGCATTATAGAGCATACCTATAATAGACAAGTCGGGATTATTTTGTTGGGTTGTTAATATGGTAACATAAAAACATTGTAACATTACATTGTGGTGAGTTTCTTGTCACGATATGGCATTATATGTCCAAAATTGGCCCAAAATGATTTTTTCGTCATTTTTGGCCTATTTTTGACAATATTTCAAAAAATAAGGCAAAATTCCAACATTTGAGAAATGCGTTCCTGAACATCTGTTTCTAGATTCTAAAAAGTATAAGAGGTCTAAAATTATTTTTTTCAAAATTTAGTTAGGTTGTTTACAAATATAGTGGTCCAAGAACAAGTGTTTTTTGGACCTTGGTCCAAAATCATACATTTTGGTTCCTGAGTTACAAAGCATAGACTATTTCAGAAAATGAGCATGTGATTGTATTTCGTTTTATTCACTCATATTCACTTTAAATTAAGCCAGAGAGAATTAAAATGCATGCTATTCTCGTGTCTGTATAAAAAGATCGCGCATCTTGGCCTTGCTTCCAGCAGAATTCAGAAGATGATAGAGAGAAATTACATCGCCGCAGGGTGATCATCTTCATTACCGATGTCATGGTGTATATATTATGTCTCAATCGAATCTGTATTGGTTTGTAAAGTTACATCAGGCTAGACAGGTAACATTCAAAAGGAAGTGTGCGTTCTTTTTCCCCGGGTTGAATATCCTGAAATATTGGCAAAGACTAATATCCCATTGCTATTTCACGACAAATATCCAATAATAATTGTTGATAGAATAGCGTTCAATATTAAATAGAATTAATGTCAGCGACGCTGTAATGTTTACTTTGGTGAAACCTATCACCAGAAATTCTGACTACAAAACTACATGCAAGCATTATTTTATAACATACGCACAACGTGCGGGTTTTTTTCGTTGTTTTTTTTTTCATTTTTCCCACACTTGCTCTGCGAACGACGAACCTAGCACGCACCGTGCGTGTACCGTAACGTATAAGTACGATCTCCTTATAATAACATGGTAGTCGCAAGAAGTTCGTACGTTGTACGCACGATTTAAATACTTAAAACGTGCGCAACGTACGATGCACGCAACCACTCATGATCCAGCGTGCCATGCGCACAACGTACTTACATCGTGATCCACGTATGTTGGTGCCAAACTGCAAACAGTGCCAAACTGCAAACTTTCCGTTGTAAACACAATCATACTTGAGGATATTTTTGCAGGTTTTTAACGAAATTGTGCGGTTTGGTATAAACAGTACTGATCGAATGACAAATTCTCCCAAATGCAACTCAGTTAACCGTGAACATTGGTGAAAGCAAGATATAAAGTAGAGGGCGAGGGAAAAAATTGTGCGGTTTGGTATAAAAGCATGAAAATTGGCATGAAGGTAGAGAATTTTATACTTAATCATTTTAGGATGGGAGCCATTTTTGCATTTTTCAAATATGGCGGCCATCTTGAAAATTCAAAATTGCCGCCATTATCACCTATTGAAAACACAAAATTCTCCACCTTTCATGCCAACCTGATTTGAAGTTTGCACTTTAGTACTGTTACTTAAAAACTGATCCGTTCTGCAAACTCGTTTGCAGATCGGCACAAGTTGCAGTTTGGCACGTAACAAACGTACAATGTACCATACCATGCATGTGCGTGCAGCAGCTCATGGGCTTGATAGACGGTCTCCGTCTACATGGTCTATGGCTTGACTGTGCATCCACTGTACATATATTTACGGGTATATGGAAATAATTTTATCATGTTTTTCGAAAGTAGTTTATTAAATGAATACCAATCTAATACGATGAGAAAAAATAATACTTTGTTTTAAAATGAAAAAAAAAGGCTCTAACGGGATTCGAAACTGGGACCTCTTGCACCAAAAGCGAGTAGCGTAACCACTAGGCTATGCCATCACGCTTACTTGAAGGGGTGCTTTAACTATATATCAGTTCGGCGGAACTCACAATTTTTGATACCCACGTACATTTTGTATCCAAATTGTGATACCCGTATAGGATATGGAGGGGTATCCAAATTCTGAAACGCCTGTTGTGGCGCAGGAAACAAATCGATAGCGCAAGCTGGCAAGAACATGTAGAACATCTTTATTGCATTTATGATAAATTTATCTGTGGAAATGTTATTTCCATCAGTGCCCGATTTAGCTTTGCCAGGGCCCTGGGCCAGGTTAAAACTCAGGGCCCCCCTTGTGCAAACTTTTAATCATGTGACTCTTACGGCGGGCCGCAGCATTTATTCAAGGGGAGGGGTACTTCAGTCGCGTATTTGAAGTTATAGAGATGTTTCCTAGCTATCACAGTGGAGAACTATCATTTGGCTAAATATGAGGCTTTGGATAGGGCATTTTGCGTACAATTAAACTCTAGAAGGGCAATTATTTTAACATTTGTGATTATCGTTGAAAAGGAGAAAAGAACTGATGTCTTAGGGACCAGCTTAACGAGCAGTCTATAGGGCCCAAGGCAACACATCCAGTTTCAGAGTGAGTACCTCCCCCACCCTGACCCGGGAAAGTGCCCCAAGGACCTATGAGGCCACTGATGGCATCTGGTCAAAATGGACCCGCTAAGGACCCTTCTTATGTCTACATTGAATCTAATGCTTTCCACTGTCTTATTACTAAAACACATAGGCTATAAAGGAGTATGTGAGGCAAAAATAATGTGTCAAGTAACTTAATAATGTGTCAACAAATTAAGCTGCAAGGTGGGGTCTGAATGATTTTAAATATATTTTTCAAGACCCTAACTTGATTTATGAAGTGTGAAGGCCCTATTAAGCCAGAAAGGTAAAGCCTAAAAATAGTTATTGTATAGCACATCTATTGATATGAATCGTTTTGTTGTTGTTTTGGATTTGAAAAAATTCTGTCGATTTTTACTGCCCCCTTCTTTGCAAGCGTCCATGAAACACTTCCCAAAATACGTATTTGACAACATGTTGGGAGTCTGGGGCCTTTAAAAATCCTACTTAGTATTTTTGTTCCATTTCCCTTTTTCCCCTTTCTCTCTCTTGTTTTTCTTTTGTCATGGTCAAGGGCCTCCTCAGGCCCTGGGCCCGGGCCCAACAGGTCCATTTAGAAATCCGGTACTGATTTCCATCTATGCAATTCCAGCGGGACAGCTTCGAAATATGTCCTGATAGCTCATTTTCACAGAAGGCAAAATAATATGGCCAACACTTTCTTAGTATTTAGATGACAAATGATGATTATGTTATTGACTTACATACATACCAGTATGGTGCGCTGTAAAGCTGAATATTAATTTCAGCTGATATCCCGTTTCAGCTGTTTTTAATCCAAATTCGGATACGGGTATCAGAATTTGGATACGGAGTATCTCAATTCGGATACGTATCCGAATTGTGAGTTCCGCCGAACTGATACGTAATTATAGACAAGTGCCGCTTAATTGATCACTTCCGGGGTTAAATGATGTTTTGCGTAGATATTTAATGTTTTATTTGACCTGAGCCTAACCTCTTTGGACCAAGCGTTACATTCTCTTACACTAGGCGTGTTTTACCCAAAAGTAACGCAATTTTTTAGTAATTCTGATAAAGAAGTGTTGTCGCTCTCTTTTGACCAAGTGGCTAAAATATATAAGTCCAGAACCGTAGATTTAACGTTAAACTCAAAGACCTAATTTGACCTCACTCAAGGAAAATAAACACTTGCAAAATCACACGAAAATACACTTATATTTCCAAAATTTTCACTTTTTTTAAAATTTCAAAATGTTTTCTTAACATTTATGCTTCTATTCTAAGTGCAAGTTTTATTTGAGATTCTATGCTACTTTGACGAGTTTACAGGCTTTTTAAACTAGGGAATCCGAACTCATGAATATTCATACGTATGTCAAAAACGGCCTTTCCTGTAATTTTTCATTAATAAAAAAAAACCCGATATTTCAGCGAGCTGAATTCTGGCTGGACGCGTGTGAACCCGAAGACTCCTTATTATCTTCCATTGGACACAAGTCATCATATCAAGGAGGACGAATATAGGAGGTGACACTTCGTTAAAACCGTGGCTCCAATTATTTTTTTTTATTTCCGCGTTCCAGGTTTCAAAGGGGGCAGTATGATATTGAAATTTGTGGTGGATGTCGATTCTCTTTATTATGATTGTTTTTTTTTTTGTAATTTATTTTTTCAAGATTATTTTTATTTCATAAATATGTACACATCAATTTAATTTAAATTAAAAATTCCTTTGCAAACATCACG
>JXSR01S001834.1:0-16014 GCA_000969725.1 Ophiothrix spiculata
GATGACAAAATACAAAATATTTGCAAATTTATGGTTATTATAATAGGTATCGGTAATTCATTGCTAAAAGTCAACGAAACAATTGTTATTCGCTCAAAGGCAAACAAACAAAGAGTAGTTCCTGCACCATAAGCCACAAATAGAACTGTCATTCACATCTGCTTTAAGTGGTGTAAGCACCTCACTCAATGTTACATTTTTGCAAATATATTTTGTACTATAACTTTTTAACAAAATGCTTAGAGGGATGAATGTATTATTAAATCAAATGTTAAAACTACGGAAGCTTGTTGTGACCATTCGACTTACTATAAAACAGATGCTTGCTTGAAATAAAAGCTGTTATCTGACCAAAGGTTTTGCGGTGACGTCAAACATACGCCCACATCCAAAGAAAATAACTACCACGCAGAATTTAAACAAAATTTGTAATCCATGTAGAGTGTAATCTTATAAAATTGTCTAAATTCACCCAAGTTTAAGAAGCTTAAGAATGTAAGTCTAAAACTTAAGGAAAAGCCATCAAATTAAAAAATTCCCTTTATTGCCTTTCATAACTAAACATGATACTCAACAGCTATCGGACCCATATTTGTATACTTAATGTGCAATTTTACCTAGAATAAAATGTTTACCACCACATTTAATTGGAATTCTGTATAGCATTGACAAATTCTTTATAGATTTGACGAAAACGTGATTTTTGCCTTGTAACTTGGATGCTTAATCATTTCACCAGACAATCAATACATACTAGCTAATTTTAAGTTGTATTCATATTAATGTGAATAGATTAATATATGTTGATTAAACAATGGCTGATCTTACTTTCTGTCGTTGAAACAGTGATGGTTGTTTTAGCTGTCCCTTCGGCAGTAGTAGTTTCTGTAAAGTAGGAAAATAATCAGATAAAAATTACCATAAGTACTGGTGTGTTTAATGCCTTTGGAAGTTATTCAGATATATTATTTATCCACTTGTGTACAGTATTTATGCTTTTCCCTGTCTGCTTTGTAACATTAAAGAGGGTAAATTTTCAAAATGGGTTACGTTTATCGATTCATTGTCTTGTAAAATTGTATTTGATTTTGCAATTATCAGTATAATATTTGGATGAAAAAAGTTTACCTATTTTTTGGCATGAAAAAGCCTTGATAGTAGATATTTTGATGCCTTCAAGATTCTGTTTTTGATTTGACTTTGGTAATAGCCATAACGCCTTGATTGGTTCGTTGATATTTGTCTCCAGCTCCTTTTGTACAGTAAATACCTGAATGATGACAAAATACAAAATATTTGCAAATTTATGGTTATTATAATAGGTATCGGTAATTCATTGCTAAAAGTCAACGAAACAATTGTTATTCGCTCAAAGGCAAACAAACAAAGAGTAGTTCCTGCACCATAAGCCACAAATAGAACTGTCATTCACATCTGCTTTAAGTGGTGTAAGCACCTCACTCAATGTTACATTTTTGCAAATATATTTTGTACTATAACTTTTTAACAAAATGCTTAAAGTTAATAAAAGTATACATTTCCAGAAAGGAATTTTCACAAGGAACATGATGGTGATGACATTTTTTGAGAAAATCACGAAAAACACATTTGTTGGCCATTTGGGCTTCCAACAAGCTGAAAATAACATTTTTCTAAAACAATGACCTAGGAATGGGAATTTTAATTTTTAACACCCACTCGCATGTTGCGTCTTTTTTACTTTTTAGGATTTTGTCCAATTTTTTGAATTTCATGCCAAATAAGGTCAAAAAATGACCAAAAATGGACAAAAGTGAATTTTTGACCTTAAAATGTTATTTCTAGCTTGGTTGGAAGCCCAAATGGTCAAAAAGTGTGTTTTTCGTGATTTTCTCAAAAAATGTGATTTGTGGTCAAAAATCAATATCACCATTATGTTCCTTGTGAAAATTCCTTTCTGGAAATGTATACTTTTATTAACTTTAAGCACTTTGTTAAAAAGTTATGGTACAAAATAAATTTGCAAAAATGTAACATTGAGTGAGGTGCTTACACCCCTTAATTACGGTTGCATAAATGATTTATAAAAGTATATTTTCTCTAAAGTATTGTTTTGAACAATACTATGTTATAATATAACCTGTAGAGGGAAAATAATGAAATTGAACAAATGGGAAACGAATTGTAATCATCTATCCATGTGAAGAACGTATTAAAAAGCTTAATTTCATTTGCTTCGGTAATACTTCCATCGAAAAGTTATTAAACAAATTAGAGTGAAAACTGATAAAGCACTAGGTAACATTTATGTATGATAAAGTTTGTAAATTTTACCTAGCCAAAACCCGCTGTGTGTTACTTTCATCGAACATTTTTTAAACATATCAGAGCGAAAACTGATAAAGCACAAATTAATATTTATGCATGATAAAGTTTGTAAAATTTACCTTGCCAAACCACGCTGTGTGTTTATTGTAGCCACTCAGGTTAAGCTTGTTTATTTTTTAATGTCGAATTTCAAGTTTCTTTTCTTAGTAAGTATAGGTGCTAAGAATAAAATATTGTACACCATTTGTTACTAAGTTGGGTTTGGAGTGGCATTTGGCTAGCATGTTTTTATCAGTCATTTATTGACTATCAAGGCTAACACATTTTGCGTGGACCTGACGTTTAATGATTTTTCATGAATAACCATGTCCTCTACGGAGCAACTATATAGGACAAACAAACAAACTTTTATTTGTTTCGCAAATAACTTTGTCGCACAATAGTTTTAAAATACCAAAGCGAAACCTAAACTAAACACTAGGTTAAAATTTACCTTGTCGAATTTGCATTTCGTTTTTGTTTTGTTTTGCTTTTCTTTTTTGACATTTTCATACCTTGGGTAACTTGGTTTTGTCATCTATAACATCCTCTTTCGCCCCACTCGCACCCTTGACGACTTTGAGGGTCACATCAAATGTCCGTTGAATGGTGCCAGCGAACGCTACTCTTGTGATTATGAGCTTAGTGGCAGGTCTGAATACAAGCGCCTTTTGGCTTTTGGGCCGCCATGGTTCGCTCAATTTAGATGGTTCAGAGTTAGTACTCTCAGCAATCATTGTGTCACCTTGGACAGGATCATCCATTTCTTTTAAACACACACCTGCAGCATCGGCGAAAGAAGATTTAATTGTATGGGTCAAATTATAATTCTTTTTGATCTACCAAATATTTTGTGCAGCAAGTCTTTGTTATCTTAAAATCTAACATATAACTCCAATGAATCTTCTAATCAATAACGGATACTTAGTGTTGTAAATCACCAAACACTTTCACCAAATACTCCTCACATGTGGTGTATTGATTTTTTATCACGAAGCCTCTGTTATTATTAGGAAATACATTGGAATTATATATCAGATTATAAGATAACAAAGACAGTTTTGGACCTAAGTCACGAATAGGTATATCTAATAAGGTGGAGCCGTTTCAAGAAATCATTAAAATCATGACAAATGTCTTTATTTTTGATAGAAGTTGTCACCGAACCATAACACTTTTGGTATCATATTAAAGATAATTTATCCAGGTACTAAATAAAAAAAGAATTAAAGCCACAGGTTTAGCAATAGTGAAGTAATTGACCAAAATGTCGAGTGGGTCAAGGGTGGAGCCGGTGGGAGTGGCGCCGGTGGGGGTGGCGCCCATAGGATTACATGCAAAAGTGTACGAAAGTTATGATTTATAAACACATGTATTATTGAAAATAAAAATGCTGGGATCATAATTTTTTGAATATACTTCAATGAGGTATGTATAATGCTAAAGCATGTGTCGAATATTGACATGTCATCCAAATTTTGTTGTTTCTTAATGCCTTATATGTGGGTAATTTTCTCTATACATTACTGTACAAAACATGCAATTACACTCGAAAACTTTAAAACGACATATCTTTTGACCGAGTCAACGTAAATGGTAAGAGTTATACATTTTTCAAAACAAAATTTGCCAAGGAATCCAATTATGTGATTAATTTTTAGGTAGTGTATGCATGAAAAAACTTTTGACCGATACATGTCCCAAAAATTAATGAGTCGTTTCATAGATTTTGACCATCCTCAATATTTTGACCACAATGAGATTGGTCACCAAACGAATTATTTTATGGAAGGCTATCATTACATCCTTCAAATAATGTTTGGGTCATCTGGATACACCTTTCCCCAACAAAATCTCATTGTGCCAAGTTGGTTGACCAAAATGCACTTTTATTTTATTTTGTACCCTGTATAATTTTTACCCATCCCTAAAAATTAGACTTTTTTAGGTAAAATTGAAAGCCTCGGAAAGTAAGCTTTCCAGCAATATCTAACTTTGTAGGTTTTAAGTGTATATATTCAGAGTTACGATCCGTTGAATACAAATTGGCATGGTTTTACCAATGTATTTGTGTGAAACAAAAAATATGACCAGTTAATGACTTATGTCCTTTTGCCTTATTATGGATTACGGTTTCGAATGGATGAACATGATGAATACAGATATAATCAAATGTGACCGTCCATCCCGAACAAGCCGTAAATGTCGTCTGTTGTCATTTTCACTTTTTCAAATATTTGCAAAGACCATGCTTCAGGTATTAAAATTACACCTTAACGAACTTCACACGATTTCCAGAAGTCAAGCAATGGTCCGTCAAAGGTTGTCAGGGAGTAAAACGTATAACTGATATAAACGCGTTCAAATATCAGTAAGCCCTATATTTTCTGTTGATTGTCTTAAAAATATGCAGATTTATTTCACGTTTCTTATCATTTTCTTGAAATGAAATTTGCCGGTATTTTGTAGTAACCACAAATATTGTGAATCTGTCAAAAAATCTATTTCAGCAAATTACGACCTTGACATGTATATTCACCTGTAGTACAAAATGAAGTTTCTGGCATTTACGGCTCATACGAGCTGGTTCGCCACAAATACTAATTTTAGAACTGGATAACAGCGTGAATGTAGAATTATTTGCACTCAGGCCCACGACCTCCCATATGCGACTGTCCATATCAAACCAGCCGTAAAGTTGGCCTCTGGTCATTTTCACATTTTACATATCAGGAAAGAACATTTATATTAAGACATGGCTCTTTATAAATATCGAGCGAAAAACCACACCAAAAATACATTGTACATTTTAATTATTTTCTCAAATTTGATACATTGTTTTGTAGTTGGAAACTAAATAAAATGTTTCACGCAGTTATTAGCTAAATAGCGTTTGAAAATTGATTTTGAAAATGTTTTCCAAATAAAAACAAATCAACTGAAAATGAACTACATTTTATTTAATACTTTGTTGCTTACATAGACACTCATCATTTTTCAGAAATATTTAACCTCTGTAACTCAGCAACTGATATTATCCATATAAAATTATGTATATTTATTTCTAGATGTAGGTTTTAATGTTGGAGACTATGGTTTGGTCAGTTTTGGACCACAGTTTAGATCTGAGCCCAAAGGACTAAAAAACGTTGTTGTTGCCCATTTTTATGACGATATAACTAAATTTACTCAGGTGATAAATTAAATGTTTTACTTTTTAGAATCCAAAGACATGTCTATGAACAATGTTCTTGATTAGTAAATGATAAAATATTTTGTAATAAAATGCAATTTTGGACCTACTTTATTTGTGTTTCAAAATCTGGTTGACAAAATGCGTCACAGTAATATTTGTGAATAGTATTACTAAAGAAGAAAACTGAAATGATTAATTTAACACTTTACCTGCAGTTGGAAGAGGTGTCAGCTTGGTTGTAGGAATTGCAGTTGTGACCTTGGCTTCCGTCAGTTTTGGTTTTGTAGTTTCAATGGCAGATACTTTTGTTGTAGCCAAAGGTGTAACCTTTGCTTTTGTTACTCCAGGTTTGGTTGTGGTTTTCAAAGTTGTTACAATAGCCGGAGTGACTCCCGGCTTCGTTGTTACCAGGGGTGTTAGCTTAGCTTCCGTAACTACAGGTTTTGTCCTCGGTTTTAAAGTTGAACCAGGCTTCGTTGTTGCCAAGGGTGTCACCTTAGCTTCTGTTATCACAGACTTCGTTGTAACCAGGGGTGTCACCTTTGCTTCTGTAACTCCAGGCTTCGTTGTTACCAGGGGTGTCATCTTAGCTTCTGTAACTCTAGGCTTCGTTGTTACCAGGGGTGTCACTTTAGCTTCTGTAACTCCAGGCTTCGTTGTTACCAGGGGTGACACCTTAGCTTCTGTAACTCCAGGTTTCGTTGTAGCTTTTAGTGTTGTCACTTTTGTTGGTTTCAGAGTTGTAATCTTAACCTCGGTAATAGCTTGTGCTGTAGTCTTTTCAAGTGGGGTAACCTTTGCCTCTGTTACACTTGGTTTGGTTGTTGTCTTTTCAAGTGGGGTAACCTTTGCCTTTGTTACACTTGGTTTGATTGTTGTCTTTTCCAGTGGGGTAACCTTTGCCTCTGTTACACGTGGTTTGATTGTTGTCTTTTCCAGTGGGATAACTTTTGCCTTTGTTACTTTTGGTTTGATTGTTGTCTTTTCAAGTGGGGTAACCTTTGCCTCTGTTACACTTGGTATGGTTGTAGGTTTTAGAGTTGAAACCTGTACTTTTGTCACTTTAGCTGATGTTGTAGGTTTTATAGTTGACACCTTAGCTCCAGTAACTTTAGATATTGGTGTTGTAGTTTTTAGATTCGCTACTGTAGGTTTCGTAACATCCGGTTTTGCTGTAGTTGGAAGAGCGTGTGTTTGAGGTGTGGTCTTTGCAACTATATGATGTAAGTGAAAGAAAATAGAGGAATACGAAGATGATTTAATAAAACAAATAGAAATCGAAATTTGATAACATTCATACAATCCGTGTGTGTGATCTAGCTCATAAGTAACAAAGGATATAAAGCACGCGGAGTGCGTTGAAAATTCACAATGCACTCTGTGTGCTATCCTCTGGTTTGTGAAGGTCGTTTAGTACATACAGTTGTTATATGGTTTTCGGCAGGTGAAGGTTTATTCATTTTTCATATTCATCTTTAATGCCTATATAAAAGTTTAATTTCTTTTCAAAATATGCAATTCATTTTTTCGTGTATGACTTGTGTTAATAAATTTGTATTTGTATTTTGCTCGGGACATGTATCAAACTTAATGTACTTGCTGTAAATTTTGATTGCTGTCCAATAGAGGGTTTGCACGTGACGTCATCGTACTCACAACACCATTTTCATGGGCCGGCAAACAAATAGTCCCGTCATATTATAATCTTTTACCAGATCACAACTAATGATGACAAAAATATGCATTACATTTATTTAGTTTAATTTTCAAGTCATGATTTGAAGTCAATTAGAAGTTACAGCCGATTTTTATGTCTTGTTTACATTACAAACTTGTCCGACCCCACCAAGATGGCGGCGAGAACGGTCTGCGTGTATGGTGCGTATCGCGTCGTGCAAACCCTCTATTGAACACATCAAAATTGACCGCGCGTGTATTGATTATGTCTCATTTCACTTGCGACATGAAATTCGCATTCATAAACCTATAATCAAGACTTGAATTCCTTCTGGTTTTCTATTGATAGGATTTATTCTTTAATGAAAATACTAGAACTGCCATTGACCGAATGTTATGTCTTTGTTAAAGAATGATAATGATCTATATAGTTGATTTTTTCCCGAAAGTGCCCTGTTTTTAAAATGTAGTAGTTTGGTTTTTATATTCTACATTATATTTTCATTCACAAACCCTTTCTCTTCTAGCTTATCTGTCATTAGTACATCGTTTTGTAGAAATTCACTTACTTTTAGCACACTTTGGATCCTTTGTATCAGCTAGGCATCGTAATTCATAACGCTTAGATTTATCTTGCTTGTCAATAGCAACTAACACACATTTACACACCATACAGTCTCGTTTAATCGATTTATTTTCCTGCAATAGATTTGTTACAAAAACATTATGAACAAAAGTCATCGACATGTTCTGCATCTTAAGAATATAACATATTTTCAAAATTCAATTGCAATCGCAACTCACGGTAAATCTCTGGGTATATTTAGGGTTGCTTGATTTTGTTAAATATATATGTGAAATCGCTCGAAGGAAAATTGCCAAATGTTTATCAGCTTGGTCGTATGAAAACATGATACCACTTTGGGAAGGTCCGAGATGCATGTTAGGCCCTATAGCCCATAAACTGCGAAATTTTGTTTGATTTGTAATACTTCAAATTATGACATTACATCCTTTATCTTTTGTTAACAATCATCTTCTTAACATGGCTTGTTTAAATCGGTAACTAAATTGGGTATTGCTATAAAAAGAACCAAACCAACACCAAGAAAAGTAACAGCAACTACGTACCTCAATAATCTCGCCTTTGTTTGAGATAGTACAACCCTCTTTACATTTGTCTAATTTCACGCACATTCCAGTGCCATAGTTCTTTTTAAGAACCGGTTGAAGATTAACACTGTCGTCACGGATATAACCAGGCTGACATTTGCAGTTTTTGGATACGTCCACTCCAGTTAAATTCAGCCCTTCGAAGACTTCATCGCAGGTAGGGTCGGTTCTGAAGGGGGCCTTGTCACCGGTAGCAGTTGGGGTTTGCTGCTCTTTGCAGTCTAGTGGTTTCGTCACATGACATTTTAGTGGACATTCTATAAATAGAAATTGAGAATGTGTCAAATGATGACCATATTCTTTTATTTTGTTTAGTTTATTATTGAGGAACCCCAAATGCTCCTAAATAATTTTCTGCACTGATTTCCTTTCTTAAGAAAAATAATTAAGCGGGAGACATGTTAATTCTTCTTGTACAGGAAAAAACCCATTAAATATGCTTAATTGACCAATTAGAGAGCAGGGCCAATATCATGAAATGTTGCTAATTTTAGTTGACAACTATTATTATTGTCCACCGGTCAAATTAGCAATAGATTGAGGTAGTTGTAGTTGGCAATAAGCGTTATTGTAGATCTATCGTCTTAAGTACACTACCCCCACCTTTGGAATAGTCAATGAAGGGATGCATTATTATGATTGCTTTCTTAATTCCTACCTGTAAATTCGGGAATGACGGTTGTCTGAGCAGCACCCGTCTGGCCAAGAATAAGGGTTGTAGTTTCTGCATAGGAAATTTAAAAAAAAGCACTTACCGTGTTATTCAGTGATTTGGAGAATTTAAGCTCTCTTTTAACACCCATGAGTGTCATTTCTCATTGAATTGCATTTTCTCTACTATCCTAGTTTCTTATCGTCAGAAATGAAAGCCAAATAATCCGCTTTATTTGAAGACTCTGTACCTAAAACCCACTACCTTGTAGCATGCCTGTTCATATGCGGCAATTTCAATTTGAAATGTAATTCTAATTTTAAGAAATGTGCGATTAAATATTCATAGTATTCATTCATGTTAAACGCATATCAAGACTTGAAGATCAGAGGACAAACAAGTGTAGTGTTGAAAACTTGTCCTCAGCGCCTATTGTAAAGAAGTACACCTGTTTAACTCTTTCACTCCGGAATAATATTTTCATCATCCGTCCTATTTCGCCGAAAAGAAACTCTGAGACCCAACTTTATGATAGCATATGATAATTGCAGTGCAGCAGGGTTGTTCTCTTTGCTAATAAAAATGATGGCGCTAGATAGCTCTTCGTTTCAAGAGATAAAGAAATACCCAATGGGAATCTAGGCAACCGTGACAGTGCGAGGAGAAGGGATCAACTCACTCCATTGGGACATTCTTGTTAAAGGTTATTTACAGCATCTTGACATAGATATGTAACTATGTCTGCCAATAATAATATGAAATAACAAATGGGAACAAATAGTTTTATTGAAATTTACTACATAACAGAAAATATTTGCTTTCCTATTAACCAGACTTGCTTTTAGTAGGTAATAACACGAGGTTATAACATATTTTTCAGTAACGTACCTCCAGGAGGCGCTGTTCTATTACCCGTTGCAGTGGTTGTTATATTGGCCATTGTAGTGGTTACAATAGTAGTTTGGTTTTGTGAGCATCTACTTGAAGGAGTACATCGCATCTCAAAGTCAGAACCTGCCTTGACACATGTACAGTCCTTGCATCCTTTCTCGACAACTTCGCCAACCTGATGATAACCACAAAAGAAATGAAATAAACGTAACGGGGAAAATGTTAGATTAAATGACAAAAAATTATATAAAATTTATATTTAGTTTCAAAGTATGATAGCTGTAATTATAGTTGTCTTTCCGAACTACACTGATCGTTAAGGAATTTTGTGTCTTTCATGACTGTTCCAAGCCGTTCGTCTTCAACACTATGTCACCATAAAGTAAAGATCGGTCAGAACATTCGGTCAGAACTTTTTGACCAGTTCCCGACTACCCAAGCCCACGACACGTGTTCTCTTAGTTTCGTGGAAGTAAAGTGAAAGTGTCTTCTTATAGGACTATGTTTAGTTAGAAGAGTAAGTTTTTTTGAACCGTTGGTTTCAACAGCATTTTTTCCCACTTCAGAAATAGATGGCACTTTCTCTGACTACTATTTCATTGATTTCAATATTAACGTTTAACAACAACTATAATCATTTTGGTATCCTCGCGTTTCAGTATTATTTTTGTCACTTTGGTTGAATTCAGGGATACTAATAACGGGTTTAGATATAATCTAAGATTAATAATATACAATGTAAAAAAACCTTCACCCACCTTAACCTTCTGGTTTTTCTGTGCATCATAACATTGACAAGTTTCGGCCTTGAAGCACATCTGGGTACCGAAATCTTTACCAAGTTTAACATTTGCATCTTGACCATCTTTGATGTATCCATCTTTGCAGACACAACTAGGAAGTATTCCAGATACAGCACTAAAGTCTGGATCACACATTGGGTCTTCGTCGAATGGTTTAGCTACTTTTGTTGCATTTTTAAGGCCTTCGCATGTAACTTGACTTTTAACATGGCATTTTAGTGGGCATTCTGAAAATGTGAAAAAAGAATCAGGAAAAGAATATAGTATTAATAGCGAGATAGAATCAAAAAGTTATCTTGACGATTCACCATATTGATCTGCTATAAACATTGATTTAAGAACTTAAGATTCTGAGTATCTAATCAACAAATATGTATATAAATCGAGGCAAAAATGCAAAACACATGGAATTGTCTATCCTCATGCTTCGCCATGTTTCGCTTCTCTTGTCCTCTTGGCCAGACACGTACTGCTCATATCATGCACACTGTTTTCAGTCTAATAAGCATCAATTAGCATTTTTGTTGACTCGTATTCATATTTGTTTTGCTTGTAAATTCGTAAATCAAAAATGTTTTATTGATTACATTTTGGCGAATATCATTGTGTAAACGTTTTGTTTTGCTTGACCGGATTTTTAAAGCATAAATGTTCGATTGATATGTAACCCTTGTTGTGTATCATCGGATTTACTAAAAACCTGACCACTTTCAGTGTTATGATTGTATTTAAGGCCATTATCTTGCGGAGTGTCGCGAAGCTTGTATTTTGGAAGTCGCATGATCTGTTGTTGCCCATTTCTTTGAAGTTGCATTCCAGGATTTTACACGGTTCTCTTTCTTTTCGTGTGTTTTTGGAGAGATTGTAGAGACTTGAATGACAAATGTAAACCCATTAATTCCAGAGAGGAAAGATATTTAATTTACGTTCAATAATTAATTAAAACAATGCAGTATTTTGATAGGCTGTTCAGTGAATCTTGCAGCAATGACCAAAGACAATCTCACATGAGCGTTTCCATGGGCAATGTTTTTACTCACCTGCACGTGGAGTCGGTGTTGTTTTGGCTTGTGAGAAAAAGAAAAGAAAGAAAGAGGAGAATAATTATTTGTGTCAATATGGTGTTTTAAATGTTTATATATGCTTATTGTTGAGATATAAACGGTGGTCTACTCTTTTAACCCGTTTATCATTTAATATTGTATTTACCAGTAGGCGAAAATGATAATCAAAACAAGCACTCAGTCCGAATCTATTTAATTAATTATAGGAAATCTCATGACTAATATGTTAAGTGTTTTACCTGTTGTAATGGGCACAGTTGTTACAGCCACTGAGAATAGAAGGAAATACAATAACAAACTTATAGTTTTAATGTAAGTTGATATATAACTTCAAAGATTTTAATATTCTTTTATTGTGTATGACCTTATATGCTATAAATTAGATAAACATCTTATGATATTCACTTAAAAACACTTTGATTCATATTCATATCAAATTTATAACTTGCCACATGTGGGACAGCATTCACCCGCTTCTTCAACTGCTACAAATCCCTGCAAGAACAAGAATTGAAATATTATTTGTTAAAATTTCGATTCTGGTGTGTGATATTGGTATATATAAGGGGAAAGTACAAGGTGTGTTACTTGAATGTTGTATGCTGTAGTTGGGGTAATTGCAAGACACGACGTAGCACACTGAAACCTCCGGTTCCGCTTAAAGATGATTCAATTTATTAAAATAAGAAAAGACAATTACATATGGTAGCCTTTTTTGTGTTCGATGTTGCCATTTATGAAATGGGACTAGAAATTAGTTTATTCTCAGGCCTGTGCCTTCTGAAATAGATATTTGAATATGTAGACGCCATGCTAATTGAATATGTCTTTAGGTTGTTAAATACATTGTCTATATTTTCTTTCAAAATAGCTCTGCTTATTTTAACAAGATATAGCTTGTCATCATCCTCTGTATCTTTCTCACTGTTGTCGTTGTTAATGCTCTTATTTGAACCTTAATCTAAACCCAGGGTTGTGGTTTCTTTAACCTACCTCAGCGCATGGTGGATCTCTACATTTGATTGTCTCACACATTATAACGTTTTTCTCTTGACATTCACATTCCCTGCATTTGTCTGGACGCCATCTCTCTTTTACCTATAAATAAATCATGAGAAATTTTGTTTATGGGATAATGTATTGGAACAATATATGTTGCGATTTCGATCTTCGCTACGACAATTATTTTGTCGATGTTGTAGCTCTAATTGGTTACACTATAACACGTTCGGATTGACCACGAAACAACCTTATAGAAATAAATGTGAGGCTTTTCTGATGACAACAGCAGCTGTTATCTTACTTATGTATCTTACTTACTTATAACTGTTGTTTATTGATTATTATTAGATTAATTTTATACATTTTTAAAACTAAAAAATCAGTATGTGTATAGACGTCTTTGAATTTCAAACCACCATCAATGTGTCACCTGGTGGAACGTTCTCTCTGGCCATGTCATTGCCTCTCCATCACTAGAGGCATTCCTTATTTTACTCGCACATGTACATATCTGCACTAGCAACGTTTGGTACCGCACACAAGTAGAAATCACCTAGGCTTTACATCCTTCAAGAGGACTTTGCCGAGTAACCAAATAGAAGTAGAAGTATGTTTTAGATTTCTTAGTTATTTTAGACAATTGTTAGGTGTAACTTACTTTTCGGTATTTTCGTGGGCCATCCCCAGCATAATGGCAACGATCTGAAATAAAACCATAAAAATCAAATCAAATTGATCCATCATAGGATGTGTGATCTTACAAAAGAAATTTAAACACAAGTTATAGTCATTAAAGAACAATCTTGATGTAGTAGTTTTTAAACATCTGTATTTACTTACTTTTGGGTACACAGTGGCAGCACTTGCCGTCGTCTGGATCTTCGTTTAATAGCTCCATCTTAGTAAAGAAAAACAATTGGAAAAAGGTTATTACTTTTAGTGAAGTGTAAACTACGGCCTATGACTACGTGTGCTTTCTCATTTTGTTTTGTCTCCGTTTAACAGTGGAATTACAATAATGAGGTGCCAGTATCGGATATCAACCAATGTGGATGGGCCTTTGTTCCAAGTAATCTTGTTATGTTGCTTATATGCATGTAAATGGTACATTGAAAAATTAATGATATGATCATGAATTAAGTTAGAATGTTAGTTTGAATTTAGTTAAGAACTACCTTTATTGCACTATTCCAAGTGGAATTTTAGGCCTAGCATATGTCTCCGACTGTTGTTTACCCGGGGGCGCTCGAAAAATAAAGTGTATTATGCTCGCCAGACTACATCAAAATTGAACCCTAAATTGCGTAAATATTGGTAGCAAATTGCACCCAAAATGGCGCAAGATGAGTGAAGATGGTGAATATCGCACCCCAATGGCTTAATGGCATAATAAGTTTGTGATTTCAAAAAGTATTCAATTTTAAATGTATATTCATTTCATTAACATGAATTCTTAAACCTTTTTTCATTTATTTTTAGACCTTTTGTGATATCAGATGACAAACCTCAAGTAAACAGTGACCCTTGGTGGCGGAGGTGGCTTGAATTTACCACCCTTAATGGCCTAAATTGTGCTAAAATGTATCGTATCATTTTTCCCATATGGGAAAATTTCTGATGGGTCAAAATCAGACCAAATCTTTTACGCAATTTTTATGATGAGCATGAGTACTACTTTATAAGTTACCAATTAGAGCGGCGTTTCATGAATATGGGCGCAGAATTCTATAAGAGTCTTGCGGTGAAATGAGGCGTGCAATCCCTTCTGCTCAAATGCAGATCACCCATTCATCGTTACCTTTTGGGTTTATTATACATAGAGAGATTAGACTTACCCCGGGATCGTCACACGTATTTATAGGACAGTATTCACCACATTCAAAGAGGCAGTTGTCCTTGTCAAGCCATTTACATTGTTTGCAATTTTCTGGTTCAATCCAAGTGTCTTCATTCTGCAATAAATAAAATACATAGGTATGTCATTGAGTTGTTTATTCGGCATACTATTTTTCTATATTTATAAAATCTCTAAAATTAAGGGGCAATCTAGTAAGGAGTGATGATTCAGATCAATGCGCATCTCCATAGACCGTTATTAATCTGCATAGGGTGCCAACATTAGCATGCTGAAATGTAGAAGTGCAAACCTACTCACCTTTCTTTCTGCGTATTCACATTTGCATTTATCCTTCTCAACGCATTCTTGACCATTCCAGAAAAGGGTCGTTGGGCATGCGCAAGCTGGTTCGCAACGCTTAGGACATTCCTTCACAAGATTGTCACACATTCTGCTACAGCCACAGTCCTCTTTCCAGAAAGTTCCATTCGTGCATTCTGTAAAATATTAATATTAATCTCAGGTAGTTAATTGTTTGTTAGCAAATTATGCATTTGTCTGAAACTTATGATTTTTTTTGTTTTTGCTCAACAGGGAAGAACTATTTCAGGCCTTATTGGCCTTCCAGTTCTTTCCTCCATAAAGTCTGTTGTTTGTATTACTGTTATATTTCTGATGTATTTTTTATGGAATAAAAGAATATGATATGATATGATATGATGAATAGCAATTAGTCAATGAACTCTACTTATATGTTTATACAAATAGTCAGATTAAGACCGAGTCGTTAAAAACCTATTGCGAATAAACTAAAGCAAATCATCTTGATTCTCAGCTTGTATCTCAAATTGGCAAAAGTGTCTTATTATTTTTTGAAGCAAAATGAGATACATTATGAGAAGATTTTCAATTTGAGACACTTTTGCCAATTTAAGATACTTTTGAATACTAGTGATTATTCTGTCATTTTGTTACTCAATATCAATGTTTTCTGGAACGTCTCATGATTGGACGTATATGAAAATCGGGCGTTACTGCACAATCGACACTATATTACGCTATGCGCATAACGTAATCTGCGTACAACTTGGTGATATGGTCAATTGCGCATAAGTACCCGGATTTATGGTACTTGAGAAAGTAGTCTATTCAAAACATTGTTTTCGATAGGCTGCTTATGTATAT
Source organism: Ophiothrix spiculata (assembly GCA_000969725.1). Classification (NCBI taxonomy): domain Eukaryota; kingdom Metazoa; phylum Echinodermata; class Ophiuroidea; order Amphilepidida; family Ophiotrichidae; genus Ophiothrix; species Ophiothrix spiculata. Next base: position 15,827 of record JXSR01S001834.1, read on the forward strand.
CCCCTAATGCAATCTTCCTTTTCTCCAACTTACGAATATTTATTCTACACTAAACGCAGTAATCAGGTCAATGATGCAAGATACATTTGGAGTACCTGTATTTTGAGGTCAAATCAATTTACATTTCGGGATATGTACAAGTTATCTAATTTGTTTATATTATGGGTGATTCTAATATTGACCTACTC
>JXSR01S001834.1:16064-34018 GCA_000969725.1 Ophiothrix spiculata
CATAGGGTGCCAACATTAGCATGCTGAAATGTAGAAGTGCAAACCTACTCACCTTTCTTTCTGCGTATTCACATTTGCATTTATCCTTCTCAACGCATTCTTGACCATTCCAGAAAAGGGTCGTTGGGCATGCGCAAGCTGGTTCGCAACGCTTAGGACATTCCTTCACAAGATTATCGCACATTCTGCTACAGCCACAGTCCTCTTTCCAGAAAGTTCCATTCGTGCATTCTGTCAAATATTAATAGCAATGTCAGGTAGTTAATTGTTTGTCAGCATATTATGCATTTGTCTGAAACTCATGATTCTTTTGTTTTTGCTTAACAGGGAAGAACTATTTCAGGCCTTATTGGCCTTCCAGTTCTTTACTCCATAAAGTCTGTTTTTTGTATTACTGTTAAATTTCTGATGTATTTTTTATGGAATAAAAGAATATGATATGATATGATATGATGAATAGCAATTAGTCAATGAACTCTACTTATATGTTTATACAAATAGTCAGATGAAGACCGAGTGTTTAAAAACCTATTGCGAATAAACTAAAGCAAATCATCTTGATTCTCAGCTTGTATCTCAAATTGGCAAAAGTGTCTCAAATTAAAAATCATCTCATAATGTATCTCATTTTGCTTATTATTTTTTGAAGCAAAATGAGATACATTATGAGAAGATTTTCAATTTGAGACAATTTTGCCAATTTGAGATACTTTTGAATACTAGTGATTATTCTGTCATTTTGTTACTCAATATCAATGTTTTCTGGAACATCTCATGATTGGACGTATATGAAAATCGGGCGTTACTGCGCAATCGACACTATAATACGATATGCGCATAACGTAATCTGCGTAAAACTTGGTGATATGGTCAATTGCGCAAAAGTACCCGGATTTATGGTACTTGAGAAAGTAGTCTAAACATTGTTTACGATAGGCTGCTTTATATGTATATCCCCTAATGCAATCTTCTTTTTCTCCAACTTACGAATATTTATTCTACATTAAACGCAGTAATCAGGTCAATGATGCAAGATACATTTGGAGTACCCGTATTTTGGAGTCAAATCAATATACATTTCGGGATATGTACAAGTTATCTAATTTGTTTATATTATGGGTGATTCTAATATTGACCTACTCGATGATTCAAGATGCATATTAAGTACTTATATGTTAAAGTCAAATTGAATTTCAGGCTTTTGAGTAAGATTTCTGTATATTTCTACATCATGAGTGATTTAAATATTGACCTCGATGATTCAGGTTACATATTAAGTACCCGTACCCGTATGTTGGAGTCAAATCAGACTGCATTTCAGGATTTGTACAAGTTATTTATTTTATGTATTTTATGGGTGATTTTAATATTGATGAATCATATTAAGTACCTGTATATTGGAGTCAAATCAAATTACATTTCGGGATATGTACAAGTTATCTATTATGTGTATTTTATGGGTGATTTTAATATTGATGAATCATATTCAGTATCTGTATATTGGAGTCAAATCAAATTGCATTCGGAGATATGTACAGTTATCTTTACTGGGGGATTTTAATATTGACTTCGATGAATCGGGATACATATTAAATATATGTATGCTGGAGTCGGATAACATTTCGGGATATTCATGATTTGTGTATAGACCAGTTTCGACCATATTACTGCGTTGTACGCATGACATAATTTGCGCAGAACGTAATAATATGGTCAACTGAGCGTTTGCGGTACTTTCAAGATGCATTATAGGACATACGAAAGTTGTCTATTGCATTAAATATATATTTGGATCAACTTACCGGGTTCACATTTGCAACAAGCATTTGGTCTATCCCTCAAAACAAATCCCTTTTTACATGAACTCTTGTCAATGTTACATTCTTCAATAGTATCTAAGCCAGTAGTCTCGTCACAGAATGCAGTGTGGCAGTCATCGACCTTAACGGTTTCACCAGCCTGAAGTTAATAAACAAAACACATCAAATTAAATTATATTTCTCCTATGCTTTCCGATTTAGGCTAGTGTAGTGGTCTCAGTATTCAAAATATTCCAATACAGCGCACATCAACATTTATTACATTTCCAAACGTTGGCTTTATTGGAGAGCATATCTGTTTATATTCTTCACGAATAAGAAGGAAAAATAAGGAGGGCAGATAAGGATAGCAGAAAATGGAAAATGTTCGCTATTTCGAAATAGCAGAGTATTTTTGAGACATTTCATACATTTGAGACATATCAAATTCTTACCCCGCTCATAAGGTTATTTAAAGTTGGTCTAATCCCATTATTTTCATATAGTATTCTTGTTATTAAGTTATTAGAGATTCGCTCTATTTACTGCACATTCTTTTTGTTGCACCATTTATTTTTCAGTCCAGGCAACGAATCCCACAATGCATTGCACTTATACATTTAGATTCAAATTTTAAATCTAATTTTAACTATAATAGATTGTATTTTTGGTAATATTGTTAACATATACGTGTTCTTGGTGAACGATGTTATATTTTTATTTTAAAAAGTAATCTAATTAATTCTATTGTCCTAATGAACAATTAACCTCACGGTAGATATTTGAAAACTCCGGGTAGATTTTTAGGCAACATCTTAAAGGTTAAAAAAACGGCAAGAAAATTTTACCACACCTCTAATAAACTCACCCGGGAACAAGAACCAACAAAAACGCAAAATACATTTTCAGATCTGGTTCGACCGAATCAGATTTGGTTCGTTGCTCGGACTGTTTTTAGAATACTAACAATTAAAACAAATAACAAATAACCCATGTTTTATCACTCAAAGTATCATGCAAATGAAACGGGATATATATGCAGTAACTTTAAAACAATACGAACAGCACTAATCTTGAAAGTTTTTGAATCTACCCCTTTTTTGTTACTTATCTAACCTTTAACACTTTGCCTCTGTAGTAACATGGACATTTTTCCTCCTTGATACACACTCCTTTGTTTAGAACATAACCTTCTTTGCAATGGCATTCCTCAACACAGTTTTCTTTTGTACATTTGTAGGTAGCATCAGCGACGTCAGCGCATGTCTTCTTGCAACTACATTTCAGCTCCTTTGGTGCCGTGCACACTAGAGATGAGAACAAATATCCACCATTGTAAGTATTAATGATTTCCTTTACTTGTCATGTTTGCGATGTTAAACCCAAACCCATAGATTAAACTTGAAAAGTGCAAATAGGAAACGGGTCTATATGCACCCTAAAAATTCGGCCAAGTTAAGGGACTGGCGTCACGCCTGGACCGACACTGCGCGTGTGCGTAGTGACCTCGCTCTGCGTTCTGTTTCGCGCTACAATTACTTGACTACACTACAACACAATTATACGCATCTTGTATACATTCGTCCGGCAAATTGTGCGTAAGCAAGGAACAGCGCTTGACTGGCTTGATAGCCGCATTCTCAGTCAAATTACCATTCTGTTGCCGAAGTTCGCCCAAACCATACTTTCTACTGGGTATCAAACATTTGGTGCAACTTCTCTTTGTTGTTAAATTAATTCCAGTTGACGTTTTGATAATAACGGAGAGTTAGAGATGAAATTATTGCTTGATCACTGAACATTTGGAGACTCCTTTGCGTGATGACAAATGTTTGGTATTTTTATCACAAAACCTAAGTTCTTATTAATGTGATAAGAAATACACTGATATTAGCTGATCGTTAGTTGTTTGTTGCACCAAACATTTACCAGCCCGTAAAAGTGTGGTGGGAATCCAATCAAACAAAGTAATATTTAATCGTATCATATAGAATCATATGTTCTTAATCTAAAGATATTGGAATAAGAGTATGATGATTGTATTACGTAATTGAGAGTGCCTTCTCTATTCAGAATTAATTTGAGCCAATTTCACTAATAATTGCATTTACATGTATTTTGATATGTGATAAAATCAAGAGAAATTGTTCTCATTTCACTCGGTTTCAATTTCGATATTTTGCAAATACCTGTGCATTAAACATATGACACATTTGTATGAAAATGCTCTTACAATCTCCCTTTCTATATCGTAATATACTGACCAAAATTAAATTTATCTGCAAATTAACGTTATGAATTTCATCACAAACATGGTTATTCAACTTGTATTCTAGTACCCCTAAACCTACAAGCAATAATTATTATATTAAGTCGCTGTCGTTGACTTGGGTCCTACCCTACAAGTCAGTTATTTGGAGAATGGTGTGTTTTACAAAGAGAAACAATATAACAGCGACAGAAGCCAGGTAATTAGGTACTCTTTACAAATAATGCTTCTTACCACTTGGTGTGATCTTTAAGCCGGGTTTGGTTGTTGTGATTGATGAGGTAGTTGTTTTCACCGTCGTTGTTTCTTCTGTGAACAAATTTAGACAGCTTTGTATATGAATAGCAATTATTTTGAAAGGCTGGTTGCAAATTCTTTGCAATCAATTAATCAAAGTTGATATTAATATAAGCTATATTTCTTGTATAATAATCTTGTTATCGTTTTAAACTCTTGGGTGTTTATACTTAAATATGAAAGTGGCTATTCGTCTGGCTGCTGACTAAATAACTTATCAAATAATAATTTCTTGCAAGGAACATTTCATTAGCGGTTTTTCGTAAATTCTTGTGGGCCTTGACATTAAATGATCAATTCGCGTCATTACTTGCTGCATTCATATTATACGTCTACACTTTTTCCAATATATACTAATAAGTGGTTAGGATTTTATCTCCCTCACCAACAAAGACTAGGTGAATTCATACCAAGATTGCAAAGTTAAGGTTAAACTCCAGCGTTGTCTAATTCCGCTCCCTGCCTGTAGAAGTAACCTGACAACGAATCGAACGTATAGCCTTTGCCAAGTACAGTAATTACACAGCTGTCTTAAAACACTTAACGTATTAAGTAAACCTTTGCACCTAGTTATATGAGGTTCAAGCCCCCCCCCCCCCCCCGCAAGCTATCCGATAGTGAAAAAGTCAGTGCATGTTACATACCTTCCTCGCATCCAATTGTGGCAAAACGCAAGCTTGAAGATTTCATCGGAACTTCAATTACTATCTCTAAAAGCTGTATAGCCGTGTTGACATTTAACGTTACTTCTGTTATTTCACCCGCTGTAGTTTGGGGAACTGAAAAGATCTTTTTAAAAATACAATTTAAGAGATTTTTAATTGTCTTTGACATACGTGGTGGGTATCATGTATATTTCAAATAAAATAAAAGATGGAGAAGATTTAACCTCAGACATTGAAAACATACAGATTAGGAACTTCTTCAGATCAGTACATAAAAATAAATGCATTTTAAGCATTTTGTTACAGATTGATAATATTTCATTTATTTTGCGTCAAGCTTTATTATAGATATGTATGAACATGTGGTGCGGTCGATGATATACTACCAAACTTTAAAAAAGCCTCATTTGATTTAACAGTAGGTAAGCTTAGGCGTTTGTATGGCATACCTTAAGTGTGCCATCATCATCTTTTATGAAGTCGGCCTTTGACGCCCCTGCAGGTTGTACTTTAATGGCCAGTGCAAGAACTCCATTCCCATTTTTGTCTCCTTGTAATTTAATACTTGATAGCCGTACTGGAGATACAAACTCAGTTGCTACCCACGGTTTCTTGCCAGTAGGTGACCATGGTTTAGCAGCATTCAGTTTTGTGTTTTCACCCTTTGTATCATCTGATGTCAGAATACTTTTAATCAACTTAAGTTGAGCAAGGTCCTTTCGGCATACATCTGAAAGTGGAATGTGTGTAATAAATATGGAATTTGAACTTTGAATTAGCAATTGTTATACCTTTTGGACAATCTGTAAAGTTTGCCTGCTAAATTTGGTTGAAATCTGACATCGAATCTACGTAGATTCGAAGTGGCACTTATTATTTCATTAATCCAGTTGCTACCATTGTTTAGGCTTCATTGAACTATGTAGATTCAAAGTTGCACTTATAATTTTATTAATCCAACTGCGAGCATTGCTTAGGCTTCATTGAACTATCTGAATTACAATCACCCATCGATACCAATTACTCAACTTTGACTTTTGGACCAAAGATGTGACTTTCGATTCTGCATTTAATTGATTTTATTGAATCAACAAACCATATTGTGCATGTGCAATACATGTTTTGGATAGGCGTTTTTCAATACCACTTGTCATAACTTCCTGTCAATTTGAGGAGGTTATTTAGCAATTTTATGGTGTATCTTGTGTCTTTCCTTACCATAGGGTCAACAATTATTACAGTAAGCTGAAAGCATTCATTATTGACACTTAGCTGTAGCAAAAATCCGGTGCTACAAAATGAGAAATATAAACATTTTACGTCTTTCTGTAGAAATTCCAAATACGAGAATTGAACAGGTTTTTAGTTTGCTTATTTTTTTTAGTTTTGTTTGTTTGTTTTTTTGCTTACAAAGCTGGATAGCGTTAATTCTGGCGTATCTTTTAAGTTGCATTTGGATATAAATATATTATGTAGTGCATAGATATATTATGTAGTGAGCCTGCAACAAAAACCCTTGATCTTCGACGTCTTACTCTACTCCATAGTTGAGGTACCACGTGTTTTTTATAAGCATATCTTAATCAAGGTAATCAAGCCTTAACCTGTGTCAGTCTGTTTTGAGTTTACATGTAATTTAAGAAAACCTATGGCAAATTTACTTATAATCACCAGCCTTTCGTAAAGGGAGGGATAATGATTCTATTAATGTCACTACTTATGTAGCCTCGTTACTTCACCTTTTTTCGTTGGTGTTGGGGCAGTCGTTGTTGGAGCAACAGTTGTTGTTTGACCTAGTTTGGGCGCTGGAGTCCTTGTCTCTGTGGTTGTGATAACTGTTTTTGTTGTTGTAGATGGTACTGAATTTAAAAATATAGTACAAAATAAAAACATAAAGGACATCGATTATATTGAGAAAAGAAACTAGACGGTATACACCGGGGGTATACATGAATTGGAAGCATCCTTCACCCTGAGACATATATATTACCGAGCTGAGTTTTCGATAACCTAGGGAGCGTTATCCTCAAAGCGATATGAACCTGATACTTGCTTGAATATCAAAACTTCAGCTCTATTATGTTTTTGAAAGAATAATAGTTCTATACATTATTAGTTATTATTGATAACATGCTTGAATTATTGATTATTACTGGACGCGAAAGGAACTGCACACAAATAAAGTAACGCGTGTGGAAGTTGTACGAAGCCGAGTGAGTTGGATAAAAACGACTTCACGGATGGGTATGTTACGCTCACGCGTATATTGAACTGAAAACGTAGAGTGCAACTGCACAAGATTAAAGAATGTAAAGAATGTAGAATACTTAGCAACTGCTCGATTATATTAACGAAGATTTGACGTAAAGTGTATCAATTCAGTATGATATCCCAATCTTCTATTCTTTTATAAAATATTTTAGAAGATTATTGTATAACTTTCATTTCATCGCATCGTCTTTCCCTTTAACATGAATATGTCCGACTATCTTTTCGAGTTATCTTTATCTCGAGCCAGTTTACCAACATTTTGACGTGGTAATAGGAATGGTTTTATAAGTGCATCTGGATTTTTTCGGAGTTGAAGAAGTTTTACATAAGTATCCGTTTCATTACCTAAAACCTAATGAAATACGGCAGCTTAATAAGAGCAAATTGACCTCTTACCTTCTTTCTTGCAACCATTGAATTCAAGACGTAAGCCAGCTTTTTTGTTTGGCGTTACATTTATGTTTAGTCTGATCATAACGATTGCCTCCTTTATGGCTAACTCGATGTTGGTAGGCTGCTTACTATCTCCAGTGTCTTTGACGGAAAACACCTGGAATTATAAGGTTTGGTGATATTTTGTTAAATTTCAGTGACAAAATATTCATAATAAATGATAAGCAATTAAGGAAATGTTACCAAGTCTGTCCGCATTTGATTAAATCCGATGTAAAAGTAATCAAGGTCCCCCTGGAATCAAAGTCCGCCTTTCTTGGACCAAATATTGAATAAAGCGTGAAACTAATGTTGCGTGATAGTTATAAATAAATAAATAGATATGACATATTTATAGAGGGTAGCCTCATCAGTGTCTAGCACTGCTTTCCATGCGGGTCCTCTGTCAGATGGTCAAATTTATTTCCCAGTTTTAGTTTTAGTGCAGGAGGAAAACCGAAGCGCCCGGAGAAGTTTGGACTGGCAACCAATTGCACATACAGCGTCTAGACCGGGGTTCGAACCCGTGACAGTCCTGTGGGCTCATTGGTGCAAGGCGAAGGAAGTACCGCTGCGCCACATGCTTCCCCCTTCAGCTTATGCTTTACTCTGCACTCCGGACAGTAAGGTCAGGGGATTGTGAGTCCTGTTACACTGGGCGTACGATCAGTAAAGCTTTAGTATGTGAACCTTCATATTATTCACGTAGAAGCATTTGTTTTTTAACGTTGTAGGATAATTGTGTCATACTCTTATTTATATTTAGTTTGATTTTTTTAAATTCATTAATCTTACCTTGGAAACACCCTTTTTATCTTTAACTGGTTCCAGAGTCTTGCTTCCAAAGCGCATGATGTCCAAAGTGAAGGCTGTAATCTTGTTGCCATTATTGTCCCCATTGACATCAACAGACTGAACTTGAACAGGTTGGTTGAAAGAAACTGCAACCCATGGATTAGCTTTAAGTGGCGTCCACCCTTCTTTTGAAGATAGTTTAGTAGCGTCTGAACTCGCTCTTGATTCATCCGAGGTTATTCTATCCCCTTCAAGTTTCAGCTCCTTTCCTAAGCTTTTTCTACATTTTTCTGAAATGAAAAATTAATTGAATGGTATACTGATTGGAGTAAAATATATTAATCATTGTAATATTTATTGTAGATTATAAAGCTACGGTATATTTCCTCCTTCTTTGATGAGTTGAAATTGATGGCATTTGGTACTGTTTTGTTTTCAATGGGTTCCATGTTAACTCCGCATCATAAATGTTCTTACCCATGATATCTACGTGCTTGCAGATGAATTAAATTTTCATAAATCCAAATAATAACTAATATGTTAAAAAGTTATATGGCATGTGATAATACAATTTGGAAAAATCATTTTGGTAATACGAAAATTAAAAACAAATACAGGAATACAGGATCATATTTATTATGCATATGGCTATTTTCGGTTGAAATTATTCTTTTTTCTTTTTGTCTACTTAACACACTTAATGATTATATGATAAATTTTATTTATCAAATGAAATCATACCTTCTATTCCTGAAGTTGGGACATTTATTGTTGTAGTACCAACAATTTTCTCCGTAGTAGTCTTTGACGGTGTTGCCAACTTTTTAGTCGTGGTTTGCACCTGAGATGTAGTTATTTTATCTGGAAACAATACATAAACCAATAAATAACTATCCAATTGGTTGTGTCGGACCTTATACATTAAAAATTTGTAAAATTATTGATTGGGATTGAATTGCTATTTTTTTTTTGTTCATGATTATTTTGTTACTCTTGTTGTTGTAGTGTTAATAATAACAAAGTGGTGAACATTAAAATCCTGAAAAGTCGAGATTTTTTGCACCTTCAATTTTCGCACTTAAGGCCGTTTTTTGCTTTTTCATGGACAATAATATATATTGTGCGACAAGTATTCGTTCTTTACCCATTTCCAATAGCTTCCAATGCATTTTCTAATAATAACGCAGATTTGATGATGGTAAATCGATAAATACTCCATATATTTTGGGATAATTTATATGATCCCTATTGATCATATACAATAATATATTTCTCCTCCTCAAATATGCGTTGTAATGTAAATTAGAGTAGATATTGAATAATTAGCGGATGCTTGCTGAAAACATTGCGAATATATATGGTCACTCACAAAAAGCATAATACGGCCTTATACCCAAATCAGTTCAAATGTATAGCAACAACTCTACTTTGTGCTTCCTTTTGGAAACAAAGCAATATTTTGATCATGTAATACTCTCCATTGTTTCTTTAACCTAAATACACCCTTCAAGAGGTAATTAAAGTGTATTTGGGCGTATTAATCACGTTAATACTCTTATTACCATCTTTTAAATTGTTTAAACCACATGTCTTCAAATATTCACCTAACTCAACTGTACAAAAATTTGCATTCTTTATCTATGCGTAGGAGTGAAAAGTCATTGTTTATTAATACATTATATTCACACTATTCCAAATCGATTTAAGTAACTTTTGAATCTATTGTGATGTATCTAAAATGCATCTTATAATCAGTTAATACTTTATATAATGTTTTAACATAATTGGCTATGCAAAAAATGTAATATGTCGACGTTTTAGATAGAACAGACGCCATTAGCAAAAACAACAACAACAACAACGATAACAACAACAACAACAACAACGAATGAAACAATATATACATTCACAGAAGAGAAAATATTTCTTTACATACCCGTCGGAGATTTAGCAGTTGTGGTAGCAATGGTAGTTTTCTCAACCTCTTTCGTACTAGCCGCCGTTGTAGTTTTCACAGTCGTTTTACCAACCTCTTGAACTGTTGTTCCAGATGTTGTAACGACAGTTGTCTGGACGGTTGTTGTAGCTGTAAACGGAAATACATGATTTGTTTTTAGATTTTACAGTTGAATTGCCTGTGGGTTTGAAAATGTTTGCAGATTTTTCTTGTTATTAAGGCATAAATTGATGTTATGATGCTACGGTATTATTATTATAAAAAGACGAATTATTTGTAAAATATTTGAATTTAAGTATTTACCTTTGACACATGCTTTCACTTGGACGATCAGTTGAGGCATATTCTCTGGAGTGTCGGAAAACTTAAGAATGATCTTCTCCACCTTTTTATTTAATTTACTTAGTGGAATCTTGAGCTTTCCATCAACTAGGGATGGTTTAATCACCTGCAAGTAAAACAAATCCCAAAGAATATGAAGATATTTACGGACAAACATACACAGGCATTTTTGGCTTGAAGCACGTAACGATACCGCATGCGTAAATAATGTCAACTAATGTGTTTACGATTACAAAAGAAAAGAAAAACTACGCCACGAATTTACCTTAGAAGACGGGACTTTCGGGTTTGGCACGAAGACCTCTTCATCTTCTTTTCCTGGTTCCTTTGTCAGTACAGTCACTTTCAAGTTTTTGATATTAGGGGGAAATTTCGCTGTCGAAGACCCAGGAGTAAGAACCACGACATCCGGTGTATTGGCTTCATCCAATGTCAGCTTCACACCCGAACCCAATGACTTGGGAGATAGTGTCTGTTTGGTGTCTGCCTTTGTTGTTACACCATCAACCTTTATTGGGAGGCTATTTTCCATCTCTTTCTTACACCAGTCTGTGGTGATTCAAACAATAAAGAAACAAATAGATGTGTAAAACAAGAAATGAGTATAGTCAGCAACAGATAAGATAAAAAACATGAATAAAAAATAATAAAAAGATTGCATTTACATCAATATTTAAGTACAATGGAATAAAAGCCGATGTATTATTAATAAGTTCAATAACCGGCTAAACAAAGCATACGTACTTGTTACTGGCAAAGCAGTTGTGACTGATGTTGTTGTCTTCTCTTCAGTTGTTTTGCCAGGGGTGGTTACGGCACTTGCGGTCGTTTGAACTGTCGTTACCGAAGACTGCGTCGTTGTTTTAACAGTTGTCTGCGCGGCAGTGGCTGTCGTATTAAGAGCATAATAGCATCTTTGATTAATATTTATGACTTAAAGCGCATGACACTCAGGACTATATTTGATTTTGTTTATTAGAACTGGGAGCATTCGTACATTGTATTTGATTTGAAGTTGTTTATATTATAACATGAACGAAATCATACCTAATGCCTTGATTTACCACTTACACTTTTTGCATTCTTTCGCCGTAACAGCAAAGGTTGGTGAGCTCTTTGGTAGTTCTTTGACAGTGACTTTCAAAGCATCCACCGGCTTCTTCAAGTTCGAGAGTGGTAGAATTACCGAACCGTCTTTTTTAACGATAGCAGGGATTTCCTAGAATATGAATAGGTTGGAATGTGTTAAAACGTTAAAATGAACATTTTTAAATGTCTACATTCAAAATGTGAGAAAGTGTTGTTCTAATATATAAAGAACCTTATTTTCAAATATGATTGTAGATTGATCAAAACTGTTCCGAGACGAATAGGAACTTACCTTGGGTTTTTTAGGTCCATTCGGAGAATATGACTTATAGTCTTTGGCTTCCTTCTCTTTATATTCAACTGTAAACTGGAACTTGTCTAAGTCAGAGGGAAGGGTTTGACCTTGCTTTGTGTGTGGCGTTAGGGTCACCTGTTCTGCCTCTGGGGAGTTTTTCAGAGTGATTGTTAAAACGGCACCGGCCTTTGATGGTTTCCAGGTCTTTGATTTGTCTGCTCCTTGTACAATATCAGCGACCGGATCAGAAGATAGGTCACTTTCAGCTGGCGTTTCCATATCATTTGAGCATATCTCAACTGAAATAAATCAAAATGAAGAGTTCTGCATCGTGACTAATAGTTCAGCAGAATTAAAACCAATTAAATTTAGTATTCGAACATTTTATTTTGTAATCTTAGAGTGGTGTTTGTTAATGATATAGATTTTCTTGTTCAAGGGCTATAACTGTTTTTAAATTTCTGAAATGGAACTCATTTATTTTACTTTTTTCGAAAATTTAATAAAAATACGAATATGTAATCTATAATTGGCGAAACCCTCAGATTTGTATTTTTAGCCTTTAGGCGTTTTAAATAAATCAATATCTTTTTTTTTGTTTGTTCACGGCAAGATTAATTGACAATTTAAATTAATGTATTCATGTCTACCAAGTGATAACAGATTTACCGAACAACTTAATCTGTTGAGTTGTTCTCTGTGTATGATAAATACATATTCTTTGCGATAGTACCAGATCGAATTTCCGCCATAATTAAACATTCAAGTTTATAACGATTTTTTTTTTAATGTAAATACTTTGAACCCCGGGCCCGCTCGAAGAAAAAGTGGTACGCATGCTCGTCAGGTAAAACGTCGAAAAGGGGTTGGTTTTGGCCAATTGGCAACGTCGACGTCTTTATAAAAAGGGGTGGCTTTTCAGGGTAATTTTCGACATTAAGGGTCGTCTTTTTACGATATCGTCGACTTTTTCGCCAGTTATTCTAAAATTCAAAGAAATACAAAAGAAAGGACTTCATTTATTATTTTCATGTTTTATGGTAGAAAATAGTGCATTAAGCCGTTGAGGGTCCATATCAGTGTGTTACGCCATTAAGGGGTCAAATGTCTTTTACGCCATTACGTCATTTAGGGATATGATTTTGAATATTTTGCGCCATTAAGGGTAAGAATTTGCTGTAGGCTGATTACGACATTAAGGGTCCACTTCTGAGGTGCTCTGACGAGCATGCGTACCACTTGTTTCTTCGAGCGGCCCCTGGGCTTTGAACAAGATTATGTTACATTATGTTTACCACAGCGGCGTAACAGGAAGATTTTTACAGAGGGGCAAAGCCGAGTTTCCCGACGCATCATGTGGTTTTCTGGTAGAATAATATTTATCTTACTTGTACACCCAAAAGATATTTCAGTCGATGTAAAAACCTGGCAAACGTAAGTGTGGTACATTACTATCACTAGAAGAGTACCCTTGCTACATGCAAACCCCGCTAGTTGACTTGAACCCTTTTATTACTCAAGGGGCTAATTGTTGTGCATGGTCTTTAATTGGTCCAGGTAGGATTTAGGGTTTTGGAGTTATGGTTGAGACCTCAAAATAACCTGGGATGACCTCAGATCAACTTTTCGCACAATTTCATAATTTGACCTCAGACTGACTTTGACCTTTGAAGACCTCGACCGACCCTTATAAAGATACTTATGGGCCATATACTATGCATGGTCTAAGTTTGGTCCAGATAGGGTTATGGGTTCCAGAGATATGGCTGTGACCTTGAAATGACCTTGGATGATCTTGGGTCAAGTCTCCTGTCAATTTTAACCCTTGGTAACCTTTGACCTTTGATGACCTCTACTTGATCCCCTTAAACACTCTGGAGGCCAATTGCTATACATGGTTCAAGTTTGGTCCAGATCGGGTCAAGGTTTCTGGAGTTATAAGCTAACATACAAATATACACACATCTCTTGAATTTTCAAAAAATAGAAGTCAGTTCCGGATTTTATATTTTTCCACGGGCGTGGCTCTGAAAAAAGGGTTACATTGGCTGTAAAATTAAAAATGAAAGTAGTGAATATTATTACGGTATATAACAAAGATATACAATGTATATTATATAATGTACATTACCTTTTGGTGTTAAATCTGTTCGATGGGTACTTATGGTGGTTTTTTCTGTAGTAGCAGATGGTGTCGTGAGAGTAACTGTTGTTTTTTCCTCCACCTTATGTTCCCCACTAGGAGTAGTTGCTTCAGTAGTTGTTTGTAACGTGGTTGTACCTGTTATTTATATAATATTATATGTGCATTTATTAATATGCATTAGTTGTTGGTAACGTTCAGAAATTCAAATTATTGATTTTCGTGTGTTATAAAACCACTGAGAGAGTGAGGTTTCTTGTACAAATATCATTCAAATCTATTTTAGAAACAAGCTGTCAAGTCCTATAGAAACATCGGACAATCGAGCTGCTGTGCGTGCTCGTAATACAAACTTTAAATGACAAACCACATGGATGAAAGTCGTGATGGCTGGTCACTTTTCCGTAATGATTTGATTTTGGTTTTGGTTTTGGCGATCGCCTTAACGACTAATCACATACCAATTAAGCAATATTACAATGATTACTTGAAATACAGCAAGTCACATACTACGCAGAGCGAGGACTTTTTTGACTAGTCGTGTCGTGTCGATGAATAAAGCCCTGCGAATTTGGGAGCTTGATTGTAACATATACTTAAGCTCAAAAGCATTTTTTTAAAGTGTAAAAATGTTTTCAATTACTGCACTTTCTCCTTCATATTATCTTTGATAACGTACATATGTAATACATGTATGATATTGATAATTACATTTTTAATGTCCGTGTCACACCGGGGGGGGGTGAGAGGCGCTCGGATATTAAAGTGGTACTCATGCTCGTCAGTTTGTCAGAGCGCCTCAAACTTGGCGTAATTTTTGAGCAAAAAATACACCTCTAAATGGCGCATGATAATGTAAATCGGTATACGATTGTAATACATTTTTCTTCCAAATTGGGTATTAAAACGTAAAAAAAGTTGTTGTTTTTTCAATCATTTACGTCATTTATTATGATGACCATTAGTACCAATTGCCATCCAAAGCGGTCCCCCGGGATGTCGAAATTCCTCTGACAATGTAAAACACAAAACGCTGGATGCAGGGTCATCCAGCAAATCGATTTTTTCATGACTTGCAAACCTGCAAAAGACCCATGCGTCCTGTACATTTTCTTTACATTGTTTGAGGATTGAAGTACCTGTTGGTTGTACAAACCTTTTTCACAACCATAAAATGATGCTGCTAAAGTTCCAGTCGAAGCACCAGCAACGCGGTCGATGACGACTACTTTTATTGTTCTTATTGCAGGCAAATTCTTCGGCAAGGAAATATCTGTGTTAACGTCACCTTTCTTAATGTCAAATTTCTATTCAAAGGGAAAACGAAGTTTACAATGATATATCATTCTTAAACGTATCTCTTTTTAATTTCATACACAATTGCATATCACGCTTGAAGAACAGTTTTTACATCGCTATCTCCTTTTAATGCAATAAAATTGAAAAAAGAAAATACTAAAAGCTGATTCATGCTTAAACGCAATGCGTTGCGTTTCCAATGATTTTCACAGCAAACAGCGCCGCAATTAAGTTAACATTCAAAACGCAAAAGGACTGCCGCAACGACAGCATGAAAATGCAGTGGAAAGCCTTTTTTCAACTCGGTTAGCGTTGACGCAAGTAGTGTAGCGTTTTGATATCGATCTGTCGGTTTACTGCTCAAAACTCCTTTCTGCACATGATCAGTGCATTTGCGTCGAGTCTAATGATTCAGCTTAAGTGTAACTCTTGAATAACATTTTAGATAAAATAAAACAAGTTACTTGTACGATTATCATATGACAGGGTTTAGCATTTGATATGTTATGTCATTTAACATGTTTTCCAAGATTACATTGTAATGCAATGACATATCGAAAAAATTACAATGCGGATTTCACCTTGTCACATGTTCTCCTAGATCACAGCATTAATAGGAAAATATGATTTTTTAATACAAGTAGTTGTCCATTGGAACACAAAACATTGATACACACTCCTGGTCAAAAGTGTTTGCGCACGCTTAAATACGGGCTAAAACCAAATTACTATATCAAACGACCCAGACTTTTAATGTTTTTAGGTATCAAATGTGTCCAATATAAATAAATCCATGTTTCCTCTTCTATTCGATCTTCCATAACCATCAAAATAGTCGATTTCCTGGACACATATACAAGTACACCACATGCAGTTATTGACATGTACATGTGTAGTCTATTATTCGATACTCGTTATCACCGTGTAACCGTAGAGAACATTTTCAGGTTATGAGGTTTCAAACAAATGCACAGTCATATATTTAAACTCCATTTTTTGAATGTACAGACGAAAGTATACAGTACGTTTAGCATACCATGTTTTCAAATACGTTGAATGTAATTGCTGTTGATTTCTTTAGAACTATAAAAAATATAAAATCCGTAACAAATGATACGACGCACGGTTCTCTAAATATTTAGAGGTTAGAGGTTTTGTGCGCAAACACTTTTGACCGGGAGTGTATACATGTACGATTTGTTTTACTGGGTGACATGTTTTCACAGATCATTATATCAATAGGACAACATTACATGCAAGTTCTGAATTAGTGGGCGACGGGTGCAAATATACGCTGTTAAGAGTCAGTTAATGGACCAGGAATGCAAAATAAAAATTAAAAACAGATGTAATAGTTATGAAACTTGAAACGTGTGGATCGCAAAAGTAGTCTGACATCTCCTATACATTGTCAGTGATGAACATCCTGTCCTTAAAATATGATATTATTAACATCGTTTCAGGTGTATATTGAATTGTTCTCTTTGTCAGTGATAACCTGTTTTGAAATTGCCCCTGATCCTGCAGATATTGCGCCTAGTTATATTTTCCAAATATAAATTTCCCTTGGTCCAAGCCCGATGATTTCAAGGCTTTATAATATTTATACTCGTTCACGTGAATGATCTGATCTGGGAAACCCCATCACATGGTGAAACCTACAATCTTGGCCAAAAATACTGGAACAATTTAATGACAACAGTGTACTTACGAGTGCAGTAGATTTCGGGTTCAAAGTTTACCAGGACTTCTTTCTCTCCCTGTCTAAGGACCTCTCTACTCCAACATCCAATGTCCATGCACACACCACGTCCTTAAAATGATTATCTCTTAAGAAATAATAGTGTTAAGGACGTGGTGTGTGCATGAACATTGGATGGTGGATTTTTGTACAAGTGGAGCGGGGAGGTAAGGTGTTCTAACTAAAGATTGTAGATGTCCACAAGGTTAGGTCTCAAAATATGTATTAAACAAACCTTTGGAAGTGAGGAATCATTAGGATCACTGATGTCATTCATTGGACCTTCTTCGTTCAATCCATACGAAATTTTGATCTTAGCCACACCAGTAGCTTTGACCTTTATTCGATTGACAATAACTGGTTTATCAAATTTGGTGATCAAACTTGGTTCTGTGTTCTGATTGGTAAATGTCCATGGAGTTTTGCCACTATTACTGACGTTCAAATCAGGATCGTATTTTCGAGTCTTCTCGGAATTATTTAGAGGCTCACGGCATACACCTGTCGAAAGAAAACGTAATCGTCTTTAAGCTGAATTCATACTCAAAACACATCTGTTT
>JXSR01S001835.1:0-10467 GCA_000969725.1 Ophiothrix spiculata
ACAAATTAAATCTGAACCAACAATTCTAGACTGGGTCTATTCTTGTGGTTTCCAAACAATAGACCTATTGGGAATGCAGTTAAAAATCCTGTCAATACTAATTAATTGAGCATAATATTTGTAAATAAAGCCGAAACCATAGTCAGCCTCCAAACAAAATGTTTCCCTACCATACATTTGGTTGTGACGTCACCAAATATTTGCCATCGAATTATGAACAGGTAACAAACATTTGGTCCAATGCAATGTACATGTATATGGCAATTCAATAACATGTGCAATCTAGCACGAAATTATATTTGGTCTGAAAGTTCTCGGTGTTGAAGTTATTTTGTTTGGAGTCACTCGTCATTTTGACGGACGTCACGACCAAATGTTTGGTAGCGAAAATTTTGTTTTGAGGCCGACTATGGTTTTGGCCTAATATAAGTCCCCTCTAGATTTGAAATAACACACAGCTGAAAATAATTTGCTATTGATGCTGTGAAATTTATTGTTATGTTAGCCCAGGAATCTGCTAGAGGGCTGACCCAAATTTGAAAAAGTTTGAAATTGCCACTGATTTTCATATACCGGTTAGGCCTAAAAAAAAAGTTGTTGACTTGCCATTTGATGGCAAAATTGGTGGTCAGTCGGTCAGATCTTTTTTTTTTCTCAAAAATGGACCCCTCAAAAATGAATATAATAGTTTAATATTTTCATTGTTTTGTGCTTTATTTAGTCAAGATAATATGTTTGTTTCATGCAAAAATATAACATTTTGTGAATATTGTTGTAAATTCAACCCAAATATCATGCTATTTTAATGAAATGCACTGTTGAAATAGATAGAAGTTCACCAAAAAAACAAAAATAAAATAAAAAAGCGACCATAAATTTTGCAAATTTTGGGTTGGTCGCAAAGGGCAAGTCAACAATTTTTTAGGCCTTATATTAAATATCAATCTTCATCTAGTCCATTAGGAATGACCACGGGCAGCAACGTCATGCAGATGGTCCTTATTGACAGACTAACTTCATCATCAGCGTTCGGCATAAAGGCTTGTCCGTTGTTCGAGACAACCTAAAAATGCGTCGGACAACCTCATTGAATATTCAACTTGTCCGGTGGACAACCTCGCAAATCAGCAAGCCATACACACACACATATCTCAATTTTTGTTCTTCAAATTGTATTAACCCTAACTGATCATTTAACTTTTTTCGTTTCTAGTCTCCTTGAAAAGGGAAGGGTGATGAAAAACATGTGTTTTCACTGGGATTCGAACCAGGGACCCAAGCCAGTGATACCCATAGCAAGCCACCGCTGAGACGCTGCCCAGGCAGCGATTTGGCGATTTGATCCATTTTTTGCTCAGCACACACCATGTTGTTTAACGATAAATGTAAATATGCTGAAGGTACGGGATTCTGTAAACTCCCGCTTAAATTACAAAAATTAATGACAAGTCAAAACAATTGCAGACAACCTCGAAAACTGGCAAACTTGTCCAGTGGACATTAAAGATTTTTTGCTTGTGTCGAACGCTGTTCATCATAAATGTATATTTTAAAAGCTTTCCCAATACTGCTCAATAAAAACAGTGCTATTTCAGTTTAACTCCACCAACGTATCTTTGTAGCAATGTCACAAAATTAAATTGGAAATCTTGTGAAAATTCAATGAGAGCTATCATTTACCAAAACACCATGGCAACTTCATGCTCTTCTGATGCTTTTAACTGTTGGATACTGTGAAGCTCTAATTGAAAAGCTCCTCCTTGCTGCAATCGACATGTTCCATCCAGGATTACATGCAAGTATGTCTCTACTCTAGAATTTCCCTTTTTTTTCTTTGGAAGCCCCTTATTGTTTACAACATCATCTTTTGATGCAGTCCATAATCGGTAGCTTGCCATAGCTGGACATGAAGATAAGTTTCCTTTAGCTTTATTACTTGGTACCTAGTACCAAGTGGGGTTTCCTTGGCGAAAGCCTAAACAAGGTGATTGGATCAGGATGCAAGAAGTCAGGGTTAGCACTTCTATCGGGCTCAGCTGTGTTGGTTTAGTGACAAGGGGCGCACCCCTTGCCTCCAGCGCGGTCTGTATACATTTTGCATGTCGTAATTGTAATCTGTAAACTTATTTTCCAGACAGTGTGTAAAATTATTGTGCTCTTTTTTACTTTTTAAAAGTTGTAAATACAGGACATCCTGTTTTTAGCAGGCATTTAAGGGTTGACATTCCTGAAAAATATGGAAGAGTTGGCAGGTATGTGGGGGCGTTGGGGGGTGGTGGTGGGGACGTAACTGATGTGCCCGGATAACCACCCGTGTGATGCAGGTTGCCAAGGTGACCCTATGCGAGAGCAAAAATTGGCAAAAATCAGTGAAATCATACCCTAGATATCTGAGACCGTAATCCACCATATCTGTTCAAATTGATACCCTATCCAGGACCATAATGACCTGTATGAATACTATATGAGACCATACATACATGGGTAACATTTAAGATATCAGGATCTTCCCATGATGCCTTGCTTCCAATGGATTTTTTTTTGTACGGTACGGGTTGTAATGAGAGGGTTTAAATTTACATTGTAGCACAATCAGCAAACCTTGCCCCAAATTTGCATACATTTTAGATTTCATTACCATACTACTAGTAAAAACTGTACAGAAAATCCCATTTGGAGCAAGGCATGATGGGAAGGTCCTGGTATAACTGTACAGAAAATCCCATTGGAAGCTAAGCTTGATGGGAAGGTCCTGGTATCTTCTTTTGGTTACCGTAACATCCCGCTAGTCCTAAGGTTCACTCTAGACCTATGGTTCGCTAATCCGAAAATGAAATATGGTTCTTTGCCAGCCCAAATGTGTATTTTCGGTACCGTAGTTCAAAGGTCCTTCAGTTCGAAAATAGGGTTTACTAATCCAAATTTGAAAAAAGGTTCCCTAGTCCAAAAATGAAAAGGTTCGCTAGAACAAGGTTAAAAGGTCCACTAACCCTCAGGTTCAGTAGTCCAAAAATGAAATATAGTTCACTAAGTACTATGAAAATGAAAAAAGTCTGAAAATAAAATCAGGTTTAGTAATCAACAAATATTGGACTAGCTGATCCCATTTTATTTTGGACTGACAAACCTTACTTCATTTTCGAACTAGCAAACCTTATTTCATTTTCAGACAAGCAAGCATTCTCTTTTAATAATTTGGGGGGTTAGCAGACATTAGGATTACCTAACGAACCCTTTTCTAATTTCAGACTGGTGGACCATATTTGATTTTCAGACCAGCGAACCCCAAATGTTTCATTTTTGAACTACCACACCTTTGGACTGGTGAACCATCGGACAGGCGGGCTGTAGTCATTATTGTTATACTTATTGAAATAATTATTGGACCAAAAACAAGAGTAATTATTTAATTGATACCGGTACCCATAGTTTGCAGTGCCATTTTTAACCCACCCTTTTTATTTTAGCCCATCCTTTACATGAAAACACCCTTTATAGTACTGTAAAGTCAAAACACACCCTTAAGAAACCCACCCTTTTATCCGTTTCTTGATTTTGCAAAAGAAACCCACCCTTTTATCTGTTTTCTTGATTTTCTAAAGCGTGGATTACCAAAGTTCTATGATACCACTTGAACAATTTGAAGCATTTTCATAGCAATTTTGACACCATCATCAAGCCAACTATTCTTACTGAGCTTGATACCATGCTATCAGAGACTGAAATTTGCCAAATATCTGATACCCTACATGTATGTGAGGGTATCCTCACATTAGTCCCAGAGTTGTGACCATGGACCATCATTAACTTTTATTATTGGGTATTGTAATTTCTATACATTTGTAGGACCTAGGTCACAGGAATAATACGTAATACTTTGGCCATTTAAGCTTTCTAAGTTTTGACATGAAATATTTGAAAAATAAAAAAAAATAAAAATTCCACTAAGCATAGGCAACATCTTTTGATAGTGTAGAATCATTATAAACCTAATTAAACCCAAAGAAGAAATTTATAATCCAAACTCTGGGCGTAAACAAAGTTCCCAATGTTACAACATACAAGGTAAGTTTAGGCCCAAAAATCACACATTTTGATTCTAAATGTTAACAAACCACCTATCATGAGATGCACAAGACTCTCAAGGAGCTTACTAATTATAACATTTGTAAACAGCTTCAATATTTTGGCAGAATGTTTTTTATGTTTTACTACATTGCATTTCCCATGACTTGACAGTCAAGTCATGGTGCCAGGACTAATCCTCACATACCCTAAAGACTTGCAGAGCAGCAGAACTGTCGATTTCGATAGGCCTATACTCAACACTTGTCCAGGTCTCATATTTCTTCTTTTTTTTTTGGCACAAGGATGGTTGGTTACCTGGCCATAAATACCCCACTCCCTCCATTCCTGGGATGCACACCTACAACATTCAGTAAAAAGGTTTCACGTCCTCACACGCATACGTTTTGGCTGCCACATTAAAAAAAATTGTTTTTCTTTTACAAATTTTCTTTTTTTCCCTGAAATTTCTTTGAAAATCTGTGTTATTTCACAACCTACACTTCTTGATAGATCATGAAATGTTCTCGTATGCAGTCTATTATCCGTTTCCCATATTTCAACTCTTAAATATCTGTTAAAAACAGGATGTCCAGAATTTTCAGTGTATGTATATGAAAAAAATTGTCCTCACCCTGTTTTTCAAAAAATTTGGACGAGAAACTATTTATTTTACTTTGCCTACATTTGTAAGAGCACATCAGGTATTTAAAAGAGACAAAGCATGACAATGCATGACTTCTGAATTTTAGTTTAGTGGCAGCGGTGGGATTCGCGGGTGGTTCCAATCCATGCAATCGGAATGATTTGTGAAAATTGTTGACAGCGTCAGCGAGTGAGAAATTCATTAAGAATCAACATATTTGGCTCTTTTATTTTTTTTTACTTAGTGAGGAAGTTATGAAGATCAAATTCAATTGATGAAAATTTGGAAAATCAAAAGAAAACTGAATATTTAATTCAGACCTACAACCATTGTGACATTGTTCAGTCACAGTACTCAGAGAAAAACACAGTGAACTGAACACAATCATGCAATCAGTCAGTGAACAGATTTTTTTTTCACAATTTTGGTTTCAGTTGAAATCAATTGAGATTTGAAACTGCAAAATGATCAAATTACTAAATCTTAACTTGAAATTACAAGAAAAATAATAGCATCATATTTTAAATGGGGTTTGTTTACAATTTCATCCACCGCAAATGTCGCATCATTCATAAACACAAACAATGGATTTTCAGCCACTGTCGATTTATTGTGCACATAATCGCTATATTTACTAGCTGCATATGGTATGATAGAGTCCTTTTTTGATGATGTAATATCAATTTTACGGATAGGTAAACCCTAAATATGCCATATATGTTTTTCGTTTGAACCTAAATGTC
The DNA here is from genome assembly GCA_000969725.1 of Ophiothrix spiculata. Taxonomy (NCBI): domain Eukaryota; kingdom Metazoa; phylum Echinodermata; class Ophiuroidea; order Amphilepidida; family Ophiotrichidae; genus Ophiothrix; species Ophiothrix spiculata. The sequence goes on from JXSR01S001835.1 coordinate 5,455, forward strand.
GAATTTAAGGAGAAATTTGGCTAGAATAATGATGTTAATGATCAAAATGGCCGATCTTGTTCGTGCATGTATTGAAGCTTTTCAATCGACGTTGAGATGAACCCCCGAAAATATCGCGATAATGAAGGACTTCCGCAACAAAATCAGCCCTCATTGTACCATAAAATCGATGAATATAGTTCAAAATTCAATATAAGATGGAAAAATAAGCATCAAATTATCTGTAAAGAAAGAAATTAGGCTTTTTTCTTACCTGTATTCTCGCGTATCATTGGGCGACTTGGTCGGGCCCGCGGTCGCCATATTTGTTATTGGCAGTTGCCAGTTGTTTCTCCTAGAGAAAGAAAGAAATCCCTAAATTTACCGGCAGGTTGAGCCATACAAAATCTGCTACCCAAAATTGAATTCGTGAAATCCAGCACTTCCAATATAAAGAGAAAATTCTTTCCAAGAAAAGACATTTAAAATTATTAATTAGTGATAACAGAAGGGGGATAGGAAATATTCAATGCACTGAAATATTTTTCATTTCATATAATAAATATCTGAACATTTTTGTTTTGTTTTGGATTTAAAAACGTAGATGGACTCTATTTTTACCAAATAAATTATCAGGATAACTTGTTTGGCTTTGGAGTATGGATATTTTAATAATTTTTCTCTGTATTTAGCTAATATTTAGAACAAATTGTTTTGATTTTTGAATTTATGGTCAGTGATGAAGATTACATATCCAGCCGTAAACATTTCAGATGAACAATAAACCTGTCCCTGACAAAAGTTCATTGATATATCAACATTATTCATAAAAATGTCAGCAATCGCAACTTGTCTTCAGTAGATAGCTCAAACCGGAAGGGTCAATCAAAAAGTTCTGGCACTGAATTGTTTATACAACTTGACGCAGACATTGTTCACCTGTTTTAATAGTTTGTTATTTTTATTTATTGATTGATTTATTGATTGATTTATTGATTGATTTATTGATTTAATGATTGATTGATTGATTGATTTATTTATTGATTGATTTATTGATTGATTTATACTATAAGATTTTGATCAAAAATGATTTATAGTAAAAACATCATAAAATGAAGAAATGTGACTATCTAAAAGCGTTTTCAAGTATATTTTGTCTAAAAATTGGTTTGCCGCTGAAATGAAAAGGACATGCATGCTATGGGACAATTGTAACATCTGGATACTCATTTTCAAATCATTATTGCTACAAAACCACATACTTGACAAATTTCAAACCTTGTGGCCGGAACTTAGATCAGACATATGACTCTTTCAAAATAAAGTTATTTTGATATTATAACTATCAAACAAGAGTTACACCTGAATTTCCAAACACTGTTACAATTGTCCCCGGTCTCCCCTACATATCCAGCCGTAAACATTTTAGATGAACTATTAATAACCTGTCCCTGACAAAAGTCAATCAAAAAGTTCTGGCACTGAATATTTATTTTTGTTGAAACTAGTTGTTGAAATACCATGAAAATAAGAAAGTTCATCATCATCAAACTATATCAAATACATCACCTACCATTAATTTTTCAGATTTTCCAACTAGAATTAAGTATTTATGGAAACGCTCTAAACAAACCTCAGATGGATTTAACAGATAAAAGATCATCAAACAAAACTCCTTGGGACGATATCAAAAGAGAAACAATTTCTTCAAAAATAATTTGTTTGGTTATCACAAATGTAGAAACAATTTAGATTTTGTATCAGTTTTCAAAGTAGAAACACTGTTTTCACACCACTTTTTTCGCCGGCGAATAAAATTAAATTAGTTAAAGAGTTTCAATTTTCTCCAATATTCCTCAAAATCAACTATAATTTTGTAGGTTATATACATGTTCTATCGATTCAAGTAAAAAAAATTCTAGAATCTAGACCAGTCCCTTTAATTATGTAAATTTAAGACCATAAAAATATAATTTTTTCCCTAGCTCATATTACAAGGACAAATGCTACTGACATTAGGGTGTGAAAATTATACAGGGTGGAAACTTAAAAAAATGTGAGTTGATTTTACTCTCTTTATACAACTCTTTTATTCCAAACAGCTACTATGGCACGCCTCGCATGACAAAGCTACCAACATAAAACAATGGTTGTATAATGATGAAACATAGGGCTCTCAATACGAAAATAGAACTGTTCACTAAATGCCCATACGATGAAATATACAGGGTGGTTAAAACTATATATGCCAGCATAACTATTTAGTGATTTTTTTATATGTCTGCGCAATAGTTAGAAGTAACTATTTCTTTTTTTGGTATACAGGGTGATCAAACATATATTTTCTCAATAATTAACCTGATCTAATAGACTGTGTTTTATCCGTGCAATTATAGTATATGCATTAAGAACAAATCGTTATTGTTATTCATCAACGTTTTCACAATACGAAACTTGTCATGAAAATTTTAACCTTTGAACATTGTTGAAACTATAGTTGTTGAAATACCCTAAAAATGAAAATCTTATCCTCGTCAAAACTATATTCAATACATCACCAAAAATATCATAATTTTCCTCCGACCATTTTTGCTCAAAAAAGTTGATTAAAAAACATTTAGCTCCCACCCCCTAAAATTTTAACCTTCCCATCATAGGCGGCGTAAGCGGGGGGGGGGGGGGGGGTCCCTATGATTTCACGAGGAGGGACAGACCTGGTGGCAGGAGTGCATGGATTTTTGACATTTTTGGACCACTTTTTGACAATATCTCAAAAACCAAGAAAACAAATTTAAAAAAAAATGAGAAATGCGTTCCTAGGTAATGCTCTAAAAAGTAAAACAGTTCAAAATTGTACCAAAGCAAAGTTTAGTTTGCTTCCCCGTACAATTCTGGTCCAAAACATGATTTTTGGACCTTTCAATGACCTTAGGGCCAAAATTTCACATTTTGGTCCAAAAATGATCTGACATTATGTTATGCACATTCACTTCTAAGTATACTTTTATTGCATTTAATCATCCGTTGCTGAGTTACAGAGCAAACCGTCCCTGAAAATGGAGGGTTGACAGTGCCTGAAAGATTACTCCTTAGCTTGAAGTACATGAAAACAATTTTTAGACTACATACATATTTCAAAAATTGTCAGGGAAAAGATTTACGGGAGTTGTTGGTATAGACTCACCATACACTGTATTTAGCGCCCCAAGATGGAGCATTCGCACAGGGGACAAACCACGGAGCAATTATAGAGTAAAGTTTCTTGCCCAAGGAAACAAGGAGACGTAAACCGCCTGGCCCGGGGCTCGAACCCACAACCTCTAAATTACGAGACCCGTGCTCTAGATCTAACCGCTCGGCCACGCTCCCCTCTAATAATGGTTAGATATATGTTGACTCATTTTTATGCAGCTATTAAAACTGACAAGCAAAAAAATTTAAAATAAATGAAGAAAAATAACAATGTAAAAACAAGCGTTAAAAAGTGTTATCCTAAAACATGTTAAAAACGCCTGAAGTGTTAAAATAAGACGTTATTTTAACACTTCAGGTGTTTAAACATGTTTAGGATAACAATTTAACGTTAAATTCAATCCTAAACATGTTAAAACACCATAATTCAGCACACAGACAATTAGAATTCAAAATTTTGTACTGAATAAATTAATCGTTGAAGTCAATTTAATACGATCTAGATTAAATTAAATCGTGTTTTTCCTCCTTCTCCTTTTTCTTTCTCTTTTTCTCCTTTCTTTTCTAGCTTTTTCTCTTCATTGTAGCCTACCCATAAACGAGATGCAGACAGTGGATGCAGGCGAGATGTTTAACCAGGCAATAACGTAAAAGTCATGCGCTAACCAGGGAAGGTCAAAATAAGGGACTGGATAGTAGGCTGATTCACCAAAAATGTTCTTCGGCTCACCCCCTCATTTTATTCCTTTTTGGGTTAGAATCATTTGTGCAAATTTTTAAAAAAAATCGAAAAAAATTTAGGGGGCGCTACCAGCTGTTTTAATTTTGTGTACAAAGTCTATGGGATTTTGAGGTAGTAATTTTCATACTCTTTTTTTACCATGTTTTAACAATCTATTCCTGGTCCATACAATTTATAGAAGTTTTAAAGGAAAAGTCAATCTTTAATAAAATCTAAAAAGTCCAAAATTTCAAGTTCAATGTTGCCTTTAATCACCAAAAATGTAAATAGCATGACTGAGGGAGTATTGTTACCAAACAGATCTCCAGAGGAAACCCTTCAGTTGTCTATTTATAGGGGGATTCCCTTGAAAAGACCTCAAGTATGACAATTTACATAATTGCATGCTCATCTTCTGTTGTTCCTACTGGTTTAGCTAATGGATCATTACACAACTAAATGGGCTGACTGATAGCACTGCCTTAAATATTCATTGTTTGGTAAGTGACCCTGATTTATTATTCTTTGGCCAAATCCAAATACAGGACACTGAATGTTTTGGCTGTTCCACTTATTGCTGTGCCCCAAATGTCAGAATTTTCATAAAAAAGTGATATTCTGGACAAATTGGGAAACTTTTTTATTTTCTTCTTCTGTATTTGTTCAAAGGACACCTTGCTAGATATCGTGTGCATTTTTTTCATTTATTGAATAAAATTATCATAATTTTATTCAATGATAAAGAGGAGGACCCGAAATTCCCATAGACTTTGTACACAAAATTAAAACAGCTGGTAGCGCCCCCTAAATTTGTTTCGATTTTTTTGTTAAATTTGCACGATTGATTCTAACCCTAAAAGGAATAAAATGAGGGGGTGAGCCGAAGAAAAATCAGAATTTTAATTTTTGGTGAATCAGCCTACCAGTGGATAGGTTTCAAAATAAATCATGAGAAACGCAAATTTACCTAGATAAAGGAATACACTAATTATCACGTTATTAACGATAGTTATAATAATTCATACAGAGTAATATTGATATTAAACATTTGTCTAACACATGTATGAAGTACAAGTTCTGACAAAAACAGATTAATGAAAACAAGCAGATTTAAAAATAAA
>JXSR01S001836.1:29950-46614 GCA_000969725.1 Ophiothrix spiculata
GTATTCTGACAAATATTCGTCATGTGAGTGCAAGAAAGTCGTATCTGCAATGGCTGCCCTAAGTTATTTTTATTTTATACTTTGTCACAAGAATGTGAAAAATCTTTCAAAAATTCCTCATCTTATGTCAGTGGTTCTTCGTCTTATGTCAGTGGTTCTTGAAATGGTTCTTCAGGTGACACCGTTTCAAGAACCACTGACCCAAGATTGGAGATTAGACAGTGTGCTATTCAAATTTATGACAAATGGCAGCTTTTGCAGATACGACTTTGTTGCACTCATATGACGAATTTTTCTTCCACATGTGGCATGGATTGGACACTAGTGTCATTCCAAAGCCAGTGGTCAACTTTACTGGAAGCTGTGGATAGTCACATAATTTATATATTGATTGGAAATATTATAATCCAAAAGGGAGTTTCTGTTGGTATGTTTTCCCTGATATTAATTAGATAATTTAAATTATATAACTCATCCATAGATTCTAGTCATTTGATTGGTAAGATTGTAACACGTGACCATTTGTCATTTTTACTATCACTATTATCCGTTTGATAGTCTTTACTATCACTTTCATCCGTTTGATAGTATATAGACATTTATCGTACTTGATTGAAAACTACAGTGTACAGTAGGGACATATTGCTGTCTGCTACATGGATAAAGGGTAAGTACAATAGTTTAAATGTGTTATCAAATGACTAGAATCTATAAATGAATTATATAAAACAAATATTAACTATTAACATTCGCGTGATGGTTAAAATATACCATCCCTCATTGAAAGATTGATTGTCCATTTTCACGAGCCGATGGAATAATCAATCTTTCAATTTGGGATGGTATATTTTTACCATCACAATCATATGGAGTTAATATTTGTATATTAGCTTCGAAAAAGTATTCTTTAGGTCCCATCCAAAACTTAACCCTAACTCACCTACCATGACTTGACCCTAATTTACTTCAGGACTATGACCCGACCCTAACTTTATACATACCCTAATCTGAACCCTAAAGTATACTTGGTCCGAAATGTTTAATTTGGAAAACCTTTTCAGTCTCCATTCTTTTTACTTTTATACAATTATTCAGAGCTGGTATATATTCACAATTAATCTGGGATAAGATAATTGTGATATATTTCAAATTATTATAATACGCATAGCACCTCTGTATATAAAGGGAGTTTTCTAACTAAAAGCTATTTTTATACATTAGTAAGTTTTCTCTGAACACATATATTTAATCAATCCCATCACCAAAACACTTCAATTGCAGTAATCATTAGTCAATAAATTAAGGAATGTTGCATGTTCCTAACTTCAACTTTTCTTTTTTCAAGGATTTCTTTTGTGTGCCACCTTAATATGATGCCAAATTTGTGCTATTCTGAGTTTTGGTCACAGAGTTACACCCAAAAATGTAATGATCATTTTACATAATTTAGTAAACACCCTTCTCAGAAATACACATTCAAAATTTAGGATGTTCAATGGAGCCTTAACAATGGTATTGGATTATTGAATTTACATATGCCACTTCACTATTTTATATAGTAACAGGCATTTTTGATTGTTTGATTTCTGTTAAATTTGACGGTCATCCTCTACAGATTGTAATTTTCAAAAATAGACTCAAATTAGGATTTGAGTCTTTATGTATATATTTGCAGAAATTTGCAGAGATGACCATTTAACTTACTGCCAGCGATGACTTCATTACATTACACCAAACTTAAATCGAAACCTTAATTAACCTATATAATTCACATACCTCTCTTACACACAACTGAGGACAAGACTAGTATTTTCAAAAATCAATTGCCTATTCCAATTTTGAGTCAGAAGTTGTTGAAGTTTAATTTAATTGCTTAGTGACTTAAGGTCAAAAAATTGTATTTATAGTAGTTTTCCTACTAAAGAAAATTTATTTAATCATTCTTTTATTGCAAAAAACTGACAAAGAATCAAACTCACTTTTTACCATATCTCAAAATCAACATCGCGATCATTTTCATCTATTTTAAGCTTCAAAATCGCTTTGCCAAAAGCTTATAAATGTTGATGTCCCAGAACACATGTTCATATTAAGGAGGTGGAAATGCAGTGAAAGAAGTTATAGTTATAAGGGTAGATACAATGGTGCAGATCATGACCACTGGAGTGATGGTGCATTGCTATTCTGTCGGACGCAGTTGTTGAATTTGGCGTACTCAGTCCTTGTTACTGGGGTGAAACTTATATTTCCAAAATATTTTATGTTTCCGCTCTGATTCTTTAAAGTGTTCTTACAATAAAGTTGAAGGACACATTTTTGAACAATATATCAAAGAAAGGGGTTGATACAAAAATTTATTTAGCTGAAAATGTAAATTTTGTAGACTTTTTCATTGACCTCCAATGCAATGTTTCACGCCAGGGAGTAACATGGAATAGCCTCAATTGACCAATCAGAGGACAGCATTCTAGTCTGTGACATCAGTGAGTCCAACAGAATATATTGATCTTGAGTACTGGATACACAAAAAATTTATGGTTTCAATATACACCCAATTATGATCAGTAGTACATGCAACAGGTTTAACCCATGGGAATATAAAAAACGTGCTCTTTTCTGGAGGGAGTATATAAGTGCTTTTTTCTTATACCACCACCATTTTTAGTTAGAAATACTAAAATATACTCTATTGCATACAAGTAAAAACTGAAAAACCAAATACACATACAGTTCAAATAATTTCAAAAACAGATAATCTGAATTAGTAATTTGACTCTCCTACATGAACTACTGTTATAACGTCAGGCAGTCACAGTGCACTATAAATCACAGCTTGGCACTTCACTTTGACCAATTGAAAGTTTTTGCTTTCACATTTTCCTAATTACAACAAAAAATTGAAACCGAGGGAGACATGATATAGATGATTATTACACTACCAATGAAAAATTTGACATTTTTGAAATCAAATCTTGTTTCTAATCTAACTGTTGCATATTTGATATTTTACTTTCCAGATATCATGCCCAATTTCTCTTTTGTCAAGATATTAGAGAAAACTCATAGAAAGAGTAGTCGTCTGAGCTCCGGCACAGAACAGCAAACAAAACCACACGAAACATAAGCGTTATTATATACTCCATGTCTCGAGGGTATTTTCTATATGTGAACAAGGCAGCTCTAAGCATTAACTTTCGATGTGTATTGCTGTGAATAAGTGGGTTTTGTCTGCTACTCTTTCCATATGTGACTGAGGCCTTACTGCCACAAACATGCAACTTTCCCTGCTATGGTTCAAGTATACACATTCCATAATAACTCGCAAATAGAGGACAGTAGCTTTATTTGTTAACCATTAATAATAGAGTTTTTAAATTTATTTGTACCCACTTATTCCACATTCAATTCCTACCGTAATTTCCATAATATAAACCCCGGCTTATACATTAATTTGTAAGCCAACAAAAGCTGCTGCGGTTTATATACCGTATGGCTTATTCGGCGATAATTGACAAATTGTTATCATTTTTTTTATGTGCGGCTTATATTCCTGGCAGCTTATATTCTGGAAATTACGGTACTTATGCTTGACCTCAATACCAGCATCAGGCATGAGAATGGTCTTTCATAAAAAAAAAATGAAAGTGGTGAGAAAAACTGAAAAAGTGCGTAAAATTAGGCAAAAACGCTCCAAAATAGACTGAAAATAAATAAAAACACAGAAACTTTTGCAATCAAAAAATGAATTCCTTTTAAAAACTGAAAATTCTCATGCCTGCAGCATGTTTCTGGTGGAATATCTTGTCTGATGATTTTTGTCTAGAATTGAAAGCATTATTGAGTTGTATCCAGGCCACAAGATGGCTACTGTGACTCTACTCTTATGGCCTTTATAATACATCACACTTTGAAAGTAGTGTCACTGCAGAGATAAAGTGAACAAAATGTATAGCGAGTAGCAATTGAATACGCCAGAATAAGAACATCCAACTCTATGAGCTGCCTTCTGTTAAGTTATGTAAAATATAAATGAATATAAATCTCTGAACATGTTAATATCCTAATCATATTGTCACATTTGACCTTGTAGTTGACTTGTTTAGATATTGTTAGATAATTTCTATAGTACATTGTTGCTATATTTAAACAGCCATTACAAGAACATCCCAACTATATGCTAGGAAAATTATCTAACAATGTCTAACAAAGTCAACTACAAGGTCAAATGTGACGCTATGATTGGGATAAAGACATGGAAATACTTTCTAGTGATTTGAAAGCATTTTCAGAGATTTATATTCATTTATATTTTACATAACTTAACAGAAGGCAGCTCATAGAGTTGGATGTTCTTATTCTGGCGTATTCAATTACATGTTCTATTACAGTTGTATACAACTTAAAAGAATAAATGCAACTGATTATCAGTAAGTACACAATGCACTAGCTGAGCCACAAGAAGTACAACTGCATGACAAGGCAATAATACTATCACTGACTAATAAAGCATGCCATGACACACAAGTCGGAATTAAAACTAGCACAAAGAACTAGCACACATGGAACTGATCACAAACACTTGAGGGGGCCTGATACATTATGGAGGAAAACGTCGAAGGATCCCACCAACACAATATAGCAGAAGGCAAACAGCCACTCCATCTCATCCAACCACCCACTTTAGGCATGACGTCCAAAGACATTTGCTTGCCCGAGTGACATTTGCTCAAGATATTCGCTCTGATTTTTTTAAACTCAAATAGAGGGCGAACAACATTTACAATGCTTGAATTTTAGCTAAATTGATGTTTACATCGATTTAACTGATGCTAATATCAATTTAACCACTACTTTTAAAAGCGTTTAAAGCAACATTTTCTCTTAATTTCAGAGAATTAGTCACAGGGAATATCGTGAGCAAATGTCTCTCTGGTAAGCGAATGTCGCTAAGCCTTATAGGAAAATTTCCGGGAATGAACCGCCAATCCACATAATATTTCTTTTTGTTAAAAAAAATCACCTTTAGGGTTTCGCCATGGAAACCCAACTTGGTACTAAGCTAAAGGTAGCTTATCTTCAACAGGGCTCCAAGATGTTTTTTAAATTCAGTTTTGAATGTAGGAGGAAGACCGGAGTACCAGGATAAAATCCTGCGGAAGCGAGCATGGACTGAAAACCAAATGCACATAAAGCGCCAGGCGCGGGACTCTAACCCGGGACCTCATTGGTGCAAGGCGAGGGAACTACCGCTACTCCAACCCGCTTCCCCTGTTTAAAAATATCTGGCAATAGAAAAGGACTTTTTCATCGTCTAAATTTCCAATTTTATATTTCTACTAAAAATAATTTTCCAAGCAAAATAAGTGGTCCCGTATTAATTGTTTTGAAATATCAACATTTTATATTATCAGAAAATTGGCACTAGGCACAATCCCTACCACGTGTGTTTGTGAACTGTTCCAAAACATAAAGCTTCTCAAGATTATTTCAGCAACTATATACACATATCTAAAGATTCATAACTACAACATCAGCAGCATAATATAACAGCAATGCTGAAAACGTTTAGATGATAATGATAACTACATACATAAATATGCACTATACAAAACATAAAACAGTTTTCATCAGATTTGCTTATTGGTGGAATTATAGCCACAATGTCCAAAACTTTTTTCATTTGTAAATGATACTACTAATTTTAAGTCTATTTCTCAAACAACTCTGCATTGTATATATGAATCATGATATATCACAACTTTTCTAAAAACAACATATATTGCCTCAGAATTTTAGAAGTTAGAGCCCCAACTCCAACAGCTAACATTTTACATGGGTACATTGTTTGACCCCTATTGCCTTGGCAACCCAAGCATAATAATAAGCATAATTAGGATCTGCTATAAATATAACCCATTGAGCTTAATTGTCTGGGTATTAGGCAAAAAAAAAAAAAAAAAAAGTTTGTTTCCTGTCGGTGGTCAAAAAACCTAAATGCGAAATGCATTTTTTTATTATATTTTGTTTTCTTTTTTTTTTTTTTTGTATTGTTCAAGAGGTGCTAAGGCATATTTTGATTGAAAATCCGCATGGGTGATGATTTTTTTCAGTAATTACCTGTCCGGTTTCAAGTTTTTGTTGAAAAGGAAACACTTCTTTAGTAAAAATTGTGCAATTTTCCCCGTTCTTTTTATCAAATTGGCTATTTTGATTTTCGTTTTCTAAAATATCAAATAAAAAAATGAAATGCGCAAATATATGAAGCAAAACGAAATGCGCGCGGCGCACGGGAAACAAACTTGTTTTTTGTTTTTGCCTTATGCTGAGGAAAATGTACATCAAAACACATGTATTTTAGATTGGAGTGATTTAACTGTAAATAAGTTCCCAAAAGTATCATTTTATAACCTGCTTAGTGTAATATCTGCACTCTGGTAGACTTCACTGGACTTGACACTTCACACATGATTGATAATTTCCTGTACCATTACTTTGATTCACCTAATAACTAATAATGCAGTATTAATTGTATGGAACCAAGAATATACAATATACTATTTGCAATTTCCAAAGGAAGATTTCATTCAGAGTTTAGATTTATTGACAGGACTGGCATCAACTGGCCCACATCTATGCAAAAAAGTAAATATTTTGTAAAATGAAGGCTCTTTGTCATAAAATGTTGCAATATATCTTGAAATTTTAAGTTGTTGGTTTGGACATTGTGACTACACCTAGTTATAAGTCCTGGTCTGCATCTGATTTGATGGGTATGGAGTTCTCAATTACCTGGCTTCCTGTCCCGTTACTGATGGTCATAGAGGAGCGTATACCAGACGCATTGCTAAATGTTGGTTGTCTGTTCAGTCCAAACGGTAACTGTGGCGACTCGTTGGACTTGGGTGGCGGAGGGTTGATTAGCTTGGTTCGCTTCAGATCTGGCAAAGATAGAAAAAATAATTAATGGTTTGTTATTTGCTACAGAAACAGGGAAAATATCTTTTATAAAAAATAGGGACAGTGTATGCTAGTAGTGTAAACAGTGTTGGACAGTAAAGTGAGAGATACCCTTTGCTAAATTGGAAAATTTTCACACCATAGTCAAGCATCCTAAACTTTTAGTTATGGCCCTTCCTTAAGCTGATATTGTAACACTGAAAATTCCATTCTTTAAGTCACAGCAAAGTGAATGCAATGCCTTGACAAGTTGCAAAACGATGAAACCTAAACCATATTTCAAAGGCATCAACTGCATTGAAATGGTTAAATCTATTAAGCCTAATGCATTGGTATACATGTACTTACAAGACGCAGCGATCGTGTGAATTGATTTTAGAAGCTACAAAGATGTTAGCAAGTTAAATATTTTGAACAACTCACTGTATCGCGATTCGTGATGAATCCACAGTTTAAATTCAAATTAGCGCGTCACGCACGGCACAGTGTTTACGGAATGTGTTTACGCAGTACACAAAAGTCAGCGCACTAATCATTGTGCGTCGGGCACTTATAGCACGAGCAAAAAGCAGCAAACATTCACAAATAAACACTTTGCTTCAGATATGCTAAATATTTTTATGAAAATGAGTAGGCCTTTCTTTTAAATTGAAAACAATTAGAATTCAATTCATATGTTTTCAGGAATATTTTCGTTGTTAAAAGGTATTCAAACATGCCACCGAGTTGTTCATCACAAATCAACAACTCTGCAGCCGATGTGTCGGTGTATTTTTATCACGCTCTGGTGGCTAAAGCAAACCTTGTCCGTTAAAAATACGCAGACGCATGGATGCATCGTTGTTGAACAACTCTGTGGCGTGTTTGAATACCTAAGTCAACTTTAGCGTCTTCGTTAGCATCTAGCTAGAGACTAGCTGTGTTTTGTAAGTATATCGTGGGCATTAGAATTTTGGAGACATCAGGTCTAAATTTTCTGACTCAAGAGAAAATGGTTCATACGAGATCTCCTGAACACAATGGTAATAGCTTACAACATTCCGGTTAATATGTTTCTACTGTTTGTCATTAGGGGGTTAAAAAATCTTTTGAAATTGACTTATTATTACATTTGAAAATAGACCAAATAATAGACACATACTATAATAATCTCAATTCTGCCCATGGTTACTTTATGCACCCAAACTTGTCCATTTCTCACTTACAAGTTTGTTGACCTTTTAAAAGTTCAACATTTTGATCAGATATGTCATATCAAAAATTGTACTTGGTTCTGTTTACATTTATAACACAAATATGAATCCATGGGTTTGCGGCAATATTTCATTTTTGTTAAAGGAACTCTACACACACATCTTTTGAAGTGAACATTAAGATTCTGTCATTTTTTTATTGCCACCAACTTGAACTTTAGTTGCCGCTCTGCAAAAATTAGGATCCCTTAAATTCGTCCCTACTTAACCTTGAATTCTTAGATGTCTCTTTAGCATCAAGTTTTTTTAGGTGTTGGAGCATAACTCGGCCACAGCTTTGTGCGGACGGCCGCAGCCTGGTCACAGCTTTGATTTTGCAAACTGGCCATGGTAGGCTTAAATATATACCTAATACTTGTAAAACATGCTTAACATGATTTTAACATTGCGATGCACACTTTAATCAGGTAGAAAAATGAAAAATCTGAAGCTGTGCCAGTACTGCATGAAACCCCACAAAACTGTGGCCTAATTGTGCTCCAGTGCCTTATCAAAATAACTTGATCAAACAAAGTTTACACCTACGAATTTTCTAGAAGATATGATAATATCTTTTGACCATGTAATTCATTCTATTTTATCTTTCAAATGCGTAATTCCAGAACTCCCCTAACAGTATCTAAAGACAAACAGACACATATTTACTTGTGATTAGTTGTGTAAATCATTAATTTGAACTTGCAAATAGAGATGACATCTCGACTCAAAAAATGCATCAAAACAAACCTAAATTTAGTATTGTCTACTAAATTTTCACTTAGGAAACTATTTACTTGTAATTTTGGTTATATTGTTGTGTTTATTTTGATAAGAGCAATAGTCAATGTTTTCAATGTTTCTGTAAATTTACAGAGTTCAGATCATCTGATCTTGTTCACAGGTAATTTTGCTTCGGTGTTCTTAAAAAATCGGGCTGGTCAATTTCTCGGTTGGGTATATTTCAGCTCGGATTTGTGGTGATGACTGTCAAAAAATTGGTGTTGAGATTAGAATTAGAAAAATGCAACAAGAATTAATTTGGCCCAACCATGTCCACTGATCTTTAATAACAGAATTGTCAACTTGAATCTGAATTAGGGGAAGCGGGTTAGTGTAGCGGTATTTCCCTCGCTTTGCACCAATGAGGTCCCGGGTTCGAGTCCCGCGCGCGGCGCTTTATGTGCATTTGGTTTTCAGTCCATGCTCGCTTCCGCAGGTTTTTCTCCGGGTCCTCCGGTTTTCCTCCTGCTCTAAAACTGAATATTATAGAAAGATCTAGGACCCCAATGGAAATAAGCTTCATTTGAGGCTTTCTTGGGTTATCCTTGGCTATCAGCCTAAAGAATTCTTTCTTTCTTTTCTTTCTTTCTTAATATACCATTCTACAATTGTAGTTCCATCTTACCAGCTAAGCACTCCTGTAATGATTCGATGACCTCATCATCCTTGTAGCCAAAGTCCTTGACTAGCGCCTCTTGTAAATACCTCACAACTAACTCCATGTCTTTCTTAAGTAACATTCCTGTATTTTTGAAAAGTGACACATGTTATAAAATCATTGCAAAACTGATTAAAGGTGTAGGTTCCTATTTTAGGAAGTGTATAACTATATTATATTTTTAACAGATTGACCTTGACCTCTGAAATGCATTGTGCAAGATTTCAACCTTAGGTTGTGTCTTGTTTACTCCTGAGAGGCAAAAGAAAGTATGCAACCCTGGGGATGAGGCCGTTATGTAATGAAATGGAAAATAGGTATACCAATTGATTTAACATTTTGATGTATATCTCCAAAACTATAAAGAATTTTGAGGTGTAATTTTGAATTTATAATCAGAAAAATATGGGCTTTCATTTGGCATCAAAAAATTTACTACTTCCGGTTGAGCCCTGGGGGATGAGCATGTGATCGGAACCTACACCTTTAAGGGACATAATCAGTATAGAGACGAGCGATTAATCGGGCCGCACGACCTAATTTATAATGGTTGATGGAGCCAGGTATTGACTTGGCGTGGTCGAGAAGATTGGCTCGTCCTTGCTTGGCTTGAGCGAGTTGCTTGGGTCTAAATTGATTACGCCTCTAAAAGATGATCAACATAAACTACACTAAAATTAAAAACTTTAAAGGTTGAAAATGTATTGAAATTAAGAGAAAGTAAAATGTACGCACACAAAAATAGCTGAAATTTGAAGAGAGTGAAATTTTAGTGTCATATATCATTCCTTGCAGCATTATATCCAGGAATTTAATTCATAACTTTACACTTCAAAATATGAATGCATCACTCAAAGCCTCTTTCTTTTCCCAATGATGATTTTGAACAATTTCTGGCAAAAACATTATAATCTCTTGTGACTAAGAATTGTGTACTAATTTCACATTGTGTCGCTATGGATGCTATGCAATATGTTGATGTGGTTGCACGTGTAGCCAATATTGTATCTTATTCTTTCTTATGATTTTAGTATAAAATTATCTGGTATTTGATAAACATTGTTATAGGTTTTATCACTTACTTTTGTGCATTTTCATCAGGTTGAAAGCCATTGCTATTAGGATTTTGTCCCCTTCGAGCATATATATATCCCATAATCGTAACGTAAGGGGAAATGGTACCCTGTCCAAGAAACATTGGAAGAACCACTTCATGGAGTACAGACTGGTATGGATCTCTAACTTATCCTAGAAAAAAGCAAAATGAAATGGTTATTTAAAATATATACATGATTAAATACTGCATTAAGCTGACGACCCAAATATAAAATTGTGATAAGAAATCAAGACATCAGATCAATTCCCATAAATTAAGTTTTAATTGTCACACCATACAGAATCATATCATCATCAATATTTACTAAGAGCCAAAGTGCACATTTTAGACCGATTTATATATCTTGTTTGCCACATTTTCAGTTCACATTCAAAATGGCAGCCGGTGCGGTATCTGCTGAAGATGAATTTTCATGCCCGATCTGTTTTGAATTATTCGTAGATCCACACACACCTAAGAATTTGCCTTCATGTGGTCATGTTCTCTGTGAAGTTTGCCTCAAACAAATGGTGACAGGGAAATGTCAACGGACTTGCCCCGAGTGCAGAAAAGTTATCATGATTCCAAGGGATGGCATTGCTTCATTTACAACTGCCTATAGGCTGCGCAGTTTAGCTGAACGCCAACAAAAAGTTGCAGATGATCATCTGCCTAAAAACCAAGGGTCACCTAAGAAAGCTGGAGTACCCATGTGCCCTGATCATGAGGATGAAAAGATGCACTTCTACTGTGTCACCTGCAACAATTTGGCATGTCAAGCCTGTCTGATACTGAAACATAATGGAACTAACCACAACATTGAGGGAATTAAAGAAATTTACAAAAAGCAACAAGTGGAAATGAAATCTGTTACTACCAGAGCAAAATCACAAATTGCTGCAGAAAAAAGTGCATTCTTGCATTTGCTGACTATGATAGGAAGAAGGTAGTCATCTATCATAAAGTAGGTGGCAAAAGTGAAAAGAAATTGGATCTAAGACTTGCACCACAAAATAAACACGAGCTTAATGGTATAGCTATTTGTCCTGATGGTAGATTCATGATGACAAGGTTCACATATCTTGAGGTATACTCACCTGATGGGAACCATCAAAATGATATCAAGATAAAGGGGTCAGGTGAAGTGAAAGTGCATCGTGTGCGGGTTACTTCAGATGGCAGAATACTAGTTGCTGATTATCACAGATCTCTATTAGTGGAAATTGGTCCAACAGGTAATGTCATCAGGACTATACACACACATATACAGCCTCTTCACATGATTCTCATCCATGATACCCATGTTGCAATCAGTAATAGGGTACCTGGTAAAGTGATTGTGATTGACATAGAATCTGGACAGGAGAATTTCAGTATTGATATCCCAGGCGTGGCTGGCATTTGCTATGATGAGCACACTGAGTGCCTGTTGATAGCAAAGAGTGAGCCAGGAAGTAAGCCTGGTAATGTGCGTCGTAACACAGGTGTCATACAGCAGTACAGCTATACTACGGGCAAGTTGATAGCATGTCTGCAACAAGGATTGTATCATCCTCAAGGAATGGCACTGACATCGGAGGGACATTTGTTTGTAGCCAATAGCAAAACAGTCAATATCTATGAAATCCAATGAATGGATTACTTCATGCTCTAAGGACATTGCAATCAAACCATGATTCCATCAACATTTGACAGAGATTAAACCACATAAGTTTGTTAGCAACATCCTAAAATTATTATACAGTCTATAATGTAAGTTTAGATTTACACTTTTAAATAGTGTCAAATTTCATTCTACTGAATTAGGAATTGCTAAATGTTCTAAAAGACAAATAAATCAAATTTTGAAAGCAATTGTTTAGATTTTAACATCAAAATATTGCTTGGATTTTTCTCATAATCCACGAAACATAATGGCTGAAACATATTTCAGTTTTGAGATATAAGTGAAATGTGTCTATTTATGGTAACAATATTTAACTTACACAGTAATATATAAGGACCTCCAAAAAATGATATTGGTAATAAAATCAAAATATTTGGATCAAATTCATTTGACACTGAAATGACACTGAATTTTGAAACATTGGATCATGCTCATTTAAACACAAGATTCTCCTCAAAAAGATTGTCAGGTTACGATCAAAAACAGTCCAGGAATCAAATGATTACATAATACATGTATTGCTCATTTGAATGCAAGTAGCAAATTTTGTTTTACATTTTAGATATCAACAAAGTTTTTTCGTACAAAGTCCCATTTTTTGTTTCTCTTTAGTTAAGTTACAAAATTATCTGGAACAATACATTCAGTTATTAATTTGAAAGCATTCTTTACCGGTGTTGTTGCAGATCTTGATTACTTACCATGTTTTTCTTGACTTTGGGCAAGAATTTCTTGAGAATGGCTTCATGGTGCTCTTGATACCTGATTAGTTTGGGAAATCCTGGGATGAAAAACCCTGAAAATACAATTATTATTTAGTATTAATACAACATTCTATGATAGAGTTTTTTGCATGACACAACACACACCATATAAATCACCATAAACATACAAATACTAGTATGAGGTTTACTAAGTAAAAAAGGACGGTTGTGCACAATTAAAGAAGGGTCACAATTTTGATTAAATTTTACATGAATTGGTCCCTACATATTTTAAAACAATAAGCTAGTTTAAATCTTTAGTTTATGAATAGCAAACAAATTATTTTTCTTTTTGGTTTTATATAACTGATAAGAATGCATCTATAGTTTTATTAAGGGATGCACTTCGCCGCCAAAGAATGATTTAGTTTTGTTGAAATGGCCAGCTATGGTTACTTTTGGTTCTGAACAATGGCATGCCAGCCAGAACAGCGGGTTCAGTTTTGAAGTGGCCATAACTGCAAATGTTTAAACTGATCAACACCCATGATTTATTTTACTCATGATTTTCTTAATTTTGAAAACATTAAGTCTTGATTCTGAAAATGGGAACTGTATTTATACTAATGATGACTTTGTTTATACCTAATGAGTTTATACCTAGTGACTGCATAATTTTATACTACTGACTTTATAGATTGTGGCTATGTTGATACATACAATTTTGTAAATATTGACAAAGGTTTATTGCTTCATTGTTTTGGAAATGGCAACTAGATTTTATACTGATGAGTTTTAAAATGGCGACTACATGTTGTACTTATATTTTGTGAATGTTGCTAAGTTTATGCTACTTATTCGTAAAAAGAAAAAAATGACCTGACAATTTTAAAAATGGCGACTATGTTTATTTTTATGTTGTTCAAAATACCGACCAAATTTTATACTGCTAGTTTTGAAAATGACAATTATGTTTATCCTTGTGATATGAAAACTGTGACATCATTTTATGCAAATTGTTTTTGTAAATGATGATAATGATTTTGAAAATGGCGACTAAGTTTAATACAGACTGTCCCAATAAAAATGCAACAAAATTAGATTGAACAAACACCATGTTGTAGAGTAATAACTAAATAAACACACACATATTAGTATGATCATATCTATTGGCAACTATTCTTAATATGTTTTACTTGCTCATTCCATTTTTATTGGGACAAGCTGAACTTATGATTATGAAAATGGCGACTACATTTTATACTTGCATTTTGTAAATATTGTTTAAGGTATATATTTGCTTGCTTATTAGAGTACCCAGCATAAATACTACTAATTTTGAAAATGACAACAAAGTTTTATACTGTGATTTAAAAAATGTTGACTATGTGTATTTTTATGACTTTAAAAATAGTGCCTTCATTTTTATTAAATGATCATGGTGACTAAATTTGTAATACTAAATGTGAAAATGCCTACTGCAATTTAAACTTATGTTTTGTAAATGTTGACTAAATTTAACACTGCTGTTTCTAAAAATGACAACCAAATTTATACTGATGATTTTTACAACTGATGACTAAGTTTCATGCTAACATATGATTTTGAATTTCTTTTGATTTGAAAACAGTAGGCTTGTTTAAATCCTTACTTTACAAATTGGTTTACAAAATTGTATATTTCCCTACCTAACTGTTTTGTAAATATGAATAGACCTCACAATAGGCTAACATGGAGTGGTGGACGAATGAAAAGGAATTAACAATGCTAATTTTACAAAAGCTGAGAAAACAATTTGTTAACAATTCTTAAACTTTATTTGAATAAGCCTAGTGCATATTTGGTACCAAAGAATTTAGTGAATGGCTACTACATTTACACTATTAATTATGAAAATGGTGACAACCTTATATACTTATATTTTGTAAATATTGACTAGGTTTTATACCACTGATTTTGAAATTGACGGTCATGTTTATACTTATGATTTTGAAAATGGTGATTATTTATTTTAAAATCTATGGATTAAAACTACGGTAGCCAATCAAAAAACAAAATGAGGGACAAAACAATAATACTTTTTTTTCATCAGGGCTGTGCCCCTCAGCAAAATATCAATTTTAGTCACTTCAAGTTCATAGTTTTGAACCAAAGTCTATCAGGTTTGTTTGTATAATAGCATTTGATGCTAAGTATTACACAGTTCTTTCGTCTTTCATATTCTTATCATGCAAATGGTGAATATGAAATGATAAGAACGATAACACTAACGTTGCGAAATATGATCTAAATATAAATAAATTTAATTTTGAAAATGACTGTATATGTAAGTATAAGTTTTGTGAGATCACAACCAAGTTATTAAATAATTCAATAAATTTTGAAAATCAAACATTGTGATGTGTTTTGTATTATAGCACCTGAAATTTGCAATTTTTAAGGCTTGAAAACTTGTAGTGGTATTTTGATGCAGATTTTGAAGAAATTGAAAGTTTTTTCAGTTAACGTTCAATTCAAAATACTTAAAGTTAATGAAACCAAGTACTGTTTGCTCTCAATAAACACCAACCCCAAACTGACTCACAGTTGCTTGTTCTCAACCTACACTGACTGGCTAATGGACATCCCTGGGGGTAAAACTTACCATGCATAGCGTGTTTGGTATCAGTTAACAGGACATGTAAAGCCCAGATTCCATCTTCTTCATTCATATACATCAGTAATAGAGCCCCTATCCGACTCATGCCTTGACAGTAACCAACCTCCTGTTGAAGAATGAAATCAAATATAGGTTAAAACAATGATACATAGATAATTTTAGAATTCCTGTTTGAAGATTTCCTGATCCTAAACAGTACCTTGCTTTGTCTCTAAAAATACGCATGAGTAGGATTATTTAAACCATAAAGAATAATTTTGATCATGGGACAGATGCATATTTGCTGTCAAAGAAAGTACAGAAAATACAGTTTTTATCCATTGCCTCAGAAACATCGAAAAACTTAAAATATTGAATGGTCACAGAAAATACATTTATCATTGCTACACAAATCCAGAGTCTGATCAAAAGTCTAATGCTGTTTTTCTTGTGATAATCAATACTTGATGGTTTGATAGGCTCTTTTAACAGACTTCTAAGATTTAATGTTTTTTCAATACCATTCAACAGGGTCAGATAGTCATCACCTGTGACGAGAGGTATTTCATAAACAGCTCACTGCTTATTAGGCCAAAAAAGGAAACAAGTTTGTTTCTGGTAATAACCTGCGCACGTTTCTGTTAAGTTACATATTTCCCGCATTTTTTTTTTTTTCGTATTTCGAATCAAAAAAAAAAAAATCTTATTGTTGATAAAACAATTCTGTAAAAAAGCTTACTGGAGACTTAATTGCGTAAAAACAAACAAAGATGCAACAAAACAAGTCGCATGTTGTATTATTGAACATGAAAGAGAAACCAAAGGTGGCTAAAGTTATCTACAAAACTTTTATTGTTAATAATGATATTAATAAATAATATAAGAAACCAAGAGCATTGATTTAATGTGTTTTTCTTTCTGCATTTTTGGTAA
>JXSR01S001836.1:88429-111100 GCA_000969725.1 Ophiothrix spiculata
ATTATCATTAATTAACAGCATACGCAAGCAAACAATATTAAACCAACCTCATGGTGATCAGAAACCATGGACCTTCTCCTAGATCTAAATAATCGTCTGGTTCTTCGGAATTTTCTACAAAATTTGATACTTTGTCTACGCATTGAAAGCATTGTGTGCTGATTAAATTAATGACTTAACAACAAATTGATTGACCTGTTTTATCTTAAAATACAAGAACACCTAAAGATGATATAGGCTTAAAGGTATATTTGACAAAAATTTGAAATTTTATTAATGGATGATTTACTCTTAATATGCCCGTGTTAGAAAATAACAATTAAAGCAATACTATAAGATTTTGATCAAAAATAGTTAATAGTAAAAACAGCATCAAATTAAGGAATGTGGCTATCTAAAAGCGTTTCCAAGTGTGTTTTGTGAAAAAAATTGTTTTGCTACCAAAAAATGGATAAAAACCACACCCATGCTTTCCTATACTAATACATGTGGAATTAAATTTGGGATCCCGAATTTAGTGGAATTAAATTTGGGATCCCGAATTTAATTCAACAATGGCTATAACAGAAAAAGTGAGCACCTTTGAGCCAAATCGTTTGGAGGGTATTCGTATCTACCAAAAACAAACCCATTAAGCCCAAAAAATCAAAAGTCATGGGTGACAGGGGTGCTTCATTTTTAACACTTTATAGTATTGCTTTAATTACCAAATATTGGGGACATTTTGATGTAAACCTTCAGAAAAGTCAAAAATTAGAATTTTAATTTGTTTGTTGATCTTGGATATGAGTCTATTTTCTAAAAGTACATATTGTTGCTATAAATCATGAAAAAGGTAAAGATTTGTTTGTAAAACATTGCTTGCACATCATAGAATGCAGATAAAACAAAATAAATTACGAGTTTGTATTAGATCTCCTGGTAAAGCCATCTTTAAAATTTCAACTCTAGGGGGCAGTATTTATCCTTGTCGACAACAAAAATTAAAAATAAAAGAATATCTAAATATTTTGATATAGAGTTTGAATTTGACAATGAAACTTTGCCTGCCAGGGTTCGTACACCTTGGAGCCTTTAAAATTCAAGGACTTTTCAATGACTTTCCAGGTCCAAAAGCATGATTTTCAAGGACTTACCACAGCATAATTTGCAGTATGCTGAACTCTTGTTCCTGCCGACATCAATCCACTCGCTGAATTTGGGATCAGTTAGCCATAAATTATCAATTTTCAAGGACTTTCAAGGACTCTGTGCAAATTTCCAGGACTTTCAAGGCCTTGAAAAGGTGTTTTCAAATTCAAGGATTTTCAAGGACTCTCAAGGACCGTACGAACCCTGGCCTGCTGTCATTAATACAACTAATACTTCAAATGATGCAAAATACTCAAAATGTTGGGTGAAAGTTTGGAGATGATGCTTAAACTTGTCCAATGCTCCTTTAATATAAAGGTTACATAGACCTTTTCTGTTTCTGCTTTTGGTGTTTCTATTTTGCAATGTCAAAAATTTCACTGAAGATAAATGCTACTTTTGAGCATTACTAATCACAAAACAACATTGAAATTCTTAATTCAGACATAAAATATGTCATTATATAAAATTTCAATGTAATTTTTGTGACAAAACATTAACTTTTTCTTTCATAGTTGTAAATATTATTTTATACAACACATTTTTTTCAAAAAGTTGGCAACATTATTTAGGTGGTATAATCACCAATCTGTAATCATTAATACTAACCGGATGCGCATTTAGAATAGTAATGACGTCTTCAACATGACATGCCAAATGATCTTTTATCTTGCATTTTTTCAAAAGCTTCTTGTAGACTTGTCAGGGAATGAGATCATCAAAAATCAAAAAGGCTAAAATTAGATTCACAGGAACCAGAATTAATACCTTAGCCCGAGGGAAATCACCCAAGACAATATTTGGTACAAATGCACAACAGAAAATTAGACAATGAAGGGGTCAGTAAAAAAAAATTGGGGACTGGCTGTATTTACACAGGTTAGAGTGCCCATCTCTCTTCCGAAGCGATTGGGTCAGACTCAAAGTCTTGTTATATTTGAGGTGAAGGGATCGCCACACCTTCACCACGAGTCTGTTACCTTTTAAGTTCTGAACAATTCTTGTCCCATTTGACACCTGGGTGGAGATAAGCACATATGGGTAAGGATCTTTCTCAAGGATACTACACATGCCGTCCACCAGATTCGAACCCGTGACACTAAATGCCTGGTGATCAAGAGTCAAGGCTTATAGCGCTAGGCCATGTATGTCCCTCTAAAGGGTCTGTAGTGTTTGGAAATTTCACTTTTAAATCAAATTTGAAGCTCCGCAGGAAAAGTATTATTTTCAACAACAAAAAAACCTTCCAAATAGTTTATGGTCAAAATCAAGGATCTGGGTTTGTGCCCTGGTCGGACCATGTTTCCTTGAACAAGAAACTTTACTCTAATTGTTTCATTGGTCGGAAGTCATTTAAACCTGTTGGAACCCTTAATGTTTGATTCAAAAATTGGGGTATTGAAACATATCTGATCCAGATGCAGATTTATTATAGGCCAAATACGGATACCAAGTAGAACGATAAGTGACACCCCCGGAATTCTTTGACCCAAAAAAGATTAAAATAGCGGGAAACACACACACAAGTGTAGGAAGATGCTTACGTAATTAGGACAAGGACTACAATGACTACAGTGTCCTCAATCATTATCAAAAGGTCTTTTCCACTGACAGAATAAAATGAACAAGCTCCGTGCCAAAGGGGCCAGGTTAAGTTTGGTTAATCATTTCAAGAACACTGATGTTATGCATGCTTTTTGCTTTACCTTTACAGAATTCAAATCATAACTTTCTTCAAATTCCTTTAAATGTATCTATTCTCTTTGGACAGTTTCCAACAAATAACAGTACTTCATTTAACACCATACTACAAGTGTGAAGTTCTAATCATAAACTATTTGAATACAAATTTGAACTTGTATTGCAAATGACTGTGATACTGTTCCCATTAATAGCAAATTTCCTTGGACACAAGAGGGGTGAAAAAAAAAACCCACCAAAATTTGAATGGGGAACCTCTCATACCCAAACCTGTGCAAACCAAGTGCAAGCCACCACTGAAGCATATACAACTGTCACAGTTCATCTGCGATTTAAACCACAGTATAAGGGCCAAATCATAGTTGGCCTCCAAACAAAATTTTTCCTACCAAACATTTGTTCGTGACGTCAAAATGATGAGTGACTCCAAACAAAATAAAGGCGAAATCATACTCGGCCTCCAAACAAAATTTTTCCTACCAAACATTTGGTCGTGACGTCACCAAATATTTGCCATCGAACTTAAAGTATGAACGGGTAGCAAACATTTGGTCGAATGTCAATGTATATGGCAATTCAATAGCATGTGCAATCTAGCGCGGTGTTGACGTTATTTTGTTTGGGGTCACTCGTCATTTTGACGTCACGACCAAATGCTTGGTAGTGAAAAATTTGTTTTGAGGCCGAGTATGTTTTCGGCTTAACTTCAACACCCGAGTTGAGAACAAATAAAACTTCACGCTAGATTGCACATGTTATTGAATTGCCATATACATTGGACCAAATGTTTGTTACCCGTTCATAGTTTAAATTTGATGGCAAATATTTGGAGATGTCACAACCAAATGTTTGGTAGGAAAATTTTGTTTGGAGGCCGACTATGATTTGGCCCTAAATCAGTTTTAATCAAAAGATAAAGCAAGCATAAATCTTATATTTAAGATTCTAAAATATCATCAATAAGGAGTAGATGGAGTAGATATACTCCAAATGTATGGTTATCTCTTCGATACATAACTTGATGTCACATTCATTCAAATATAGGTACTTACAATTGTAATATTCCACTTTAGCTCCCTAAATAAATGTAAATACTGGGAATTTATAATGCACTATATATATGGCACACTTTACAGGTGTTCGCTGAGCGTTTGCTGACCACCGTGGCACAAGTAAGCTCCATATTCCACACCAAGCATCATTTCAGGTTCTGTGCAAACCTCTAGGGGTTCTGAATCTTGATCAGCCTACATATGTACCATTGCTGCCAAAATCAGCTCTACAAGTTTTGTATGGGTTTCCACAAGACAATTAGCAGTTAGTTCCTTGTCCAAATGAATTTAAACACACTCAACTTTTTGGCACCAACGGAGTTCGAACTTGGAACCTTCAACACTGCAAGCCAGCACCTTACCATTTGAGCTAACTTAAAGTGCTTTGATCAAATAAGCAATCTTACCAAAATCTGCAGAGACTGTTCACCACTTAGAGCTAACTCGCAACTTATTACTGAATCCTATGCTATTTCAAACATATATATATATAACTCAAGATTTTTAATCAAAATCATACACAAAATAATACTTACAGAAAATGCAACATCGACCACAAAAATTGTCTACTCTCACCAAGAAATTACGAATGTTATAAACAACATTGACATCGCTGAGTTGATACCTGCATATCTTACTTAATCAGAAACAATATCTGACAATAAGTACATATTTTTAACGTATCACAATTCAGAATTTTTCTGATCCACATGTAGATATATGCGATAAAAATATGCACGTGGTATAAACACATGGAAGATATGGATCACAAATGAATCAACATGTCAAAAAACGTGATGTGCCTGAAACCTCTTTGGATAAAAATTTGTTAGAAAGCATTAATTTTACTTCTGCAAGTTATTGATAATCACTTATTTGGAATTCAAAACATTTATGATTGGAGTTCTATGACTTTGCCATGTACCCCATGTGCATGCAGTACACAATCGGTGCACATAGCTGAAATGTAAAATACAACATTGATTTCGTTTCCACTAATGTCATATCAACCTCATAAGTTGCTTGTCTTTTACACCTTGCATATATAAGCATTGTATATTTAATATAAACCTCAACATTTTTACTTCTATGAAAACCTTTCACTGTGTTCAACCGTGCAAATACGGCAAAATGTATATTGCATGTCAACATACCAAGTTTTCTATATTCAGTATCCCTATGGACCAACCTAGAGATAAACAAGTAAACAAACAAACAAATGTAGGAAAGACATTTAATGCTGCCACAAGTCTAGAGACACAATGTTCAACATTTTTTTGTTGTTCTTAGGACATTAGGCATAATACATCATGTCCAGAAGTCAAGTGTCATATAACTTGTCACTACAGATATCAAATCAATATTATATACACCATGTTCAGAAGTCGGTGTCGAATCACTAGATCTAGAGATATCAAACATAAAGCCACATATTGACACCTTACCCACCAGGCCCTTCACTATCATTTTTATAAATTTTATAAATAGGCGATTCATCTTATCCCAAATTCCCAATCTAAAGTTGCCACATTGTAGAACTTGTTTTTCACCTGACTTTGTACGCAATCTTACATCATCAATACAACTGTGTACCTAAAATTTGATGTATTGGGTCAGCTGTTCCTAGTTACACAATCAGCACTTTAAGGGTTTAATATGGCAGAGTGCATTTCCGCATATTTTTGGTTGTCCATCTACTTCAAGATAGCATAGACAGAGTAACGATAAAACATGAGAACTGTGATCAAAAATCGTGTCCTATTTTTATAATTAGCATGTTTGAACTAGTCACACAGAAAATTGTTAACATCAAACATATTTTGTGTTCCACCAAATTGGCGGATGATTCGTCAACAGACCTATTTCAACTGCTATTTAATGGCACCCACGGCTCACTCGAAGCAACGTTAACTGGTTAAAGGATGGTTGATGGTAGTAGATGTATCACTATTAATAAACTTGTTTCTACTAAAGCTTTACTTTATTTTTGACACCATCAACCAGATCACCAATTAACCACCACTTATTATAGTAAAAGAGTGCTGAATGAGAGCACATCATAGTACCATACCAGTTCCAAACTTAATTTGCTATTAAAATATTCATAAAGAAAACAAAAACTAGGAAAACACCCACCTAAATGCTTTCCAAATATTCAACATACAGCTTCTGTTTCTATTTCAGGCACTTCGCATACTCAAATTTTGAGTCAGTCCCAAAAAAAATTTCAAAATTCAGAATTGTTTTATCAAAATGCAGTTGAGAACATTGCGAGAAGAAGATTCTACTCTTTATCAAACCAATTGCCATAACACATACAGTATGATCGCAGGTATGATTTGGCTGATGAATGCCTTCTCCTTGGATGGTTATTATCTCTCATGCTGGATGGAAACTCTTCATACTCAATATGGAAGATGGGAGGTTCTATAATTTCTGACTCAATGTTCTTATTCTGCCAGATGAAATTCATGGCAACAATTCTGAGATTTAAATACGACAAGTGCCCTCGTTGGGGATCGAACTAAGACCCAAATTATGTAGCCAACAATATGTGTCAATCACTCAATGTAAGACAAATCAATTAAACAATATTTCAAACCCAACTAAGCAAACCATATTCAAACATAATATTTAAAATTTTAAATAAATCTTTTGTCAATTTTATCCCGTCCTTCTTTTTTTCCCCATCAGAATGTCTTATTCTGTTCGTATGGGAGAAAGGCCATCTACAAGCCTTACAGGATTTGATCCACCTTTTGTTTCCTATAAATGCCTTTTTTCTTCATTTATATTGTATCATAATATTAAAGCCTGGAAATAATTTTCACAAGTATACAAATATTCTGACATTGAGGCAAATTAAATGGCAACTGCCTTTTCCATGTTCCAAACATTTGAAACTGGGTCCACGCCGCCTGCCTTGCACCTGCCTAAGCCTTGTCACACTTAAGGACAAAATAGTCTCATCCCCATGTAATAAAGTTCCTGAACACACTTAACGTTGCCTAACATCAAGCTCTTGGGTATTAATTTTAACACAGAACGCATTACAAAGTTCTAGATCATTAATGCTGAACTGACACGTGACTGAGAGAAGTTGGCATGCAAAGAAACTCTTGTCAAATGTTCTTTTGCGAGAGTTATTAAAAGCTATGAAACAGGAAATAAAGAATTTGATTTGAAGATTGAGTCACTACTGCACCGCTATAAGCAACACTGCAACAGCATATATTCAATAAAACAAGGTTACAGCATCAATAAAATATTTTGTTAAAGGTGTAGGTTCCGATCACATTCTCACCCCCCTGGGCTCAACTGGAAGTAGTATATTTTTTGATGCTATATCAAAGCCCATATTTTTCTGATTCTAAATCCAAAATTTCACCTCCAAATTCTTTATACTTTCGGAGATATAACATAAAATGTAAAATTTTTGGTATACCTATTTTCTACTTCTTATGTATTTTCAAAACAGCCTCATCCCCAGGGTTGCATACATTCTTTTGCCTCTCAAGAGAAAACTAGAAACAAGCTGAGGTTAAAATTTCACAATATGCATTTAAGAGGTCAAGGCCAATCAGTTAAAAGTAAATTTCACACTTGCTAAGATAGGAACCAAGACCTTTAATAAAATATATTTTGACCTTTAAATTTTGAATTTCAAATTTTAAAGTTTTAAACTTTATTCAAAAAAATTGGAATGAAAGTATTTGGGTCATCAAAGAAAGTAGCCTGTATAGAAAATTGCCTTTGACACACCTTGTGTCATATTTCGCTGTTTCTTTCTCTCTTTTTCCCCCCTTCATTTTTTATTTGATATCTAGGTTATTTAACCCCTTCTGAGCCTTCAAGCTGACTCACACCTTAATTTCATGGATTCCTTAACCTTCATATCCACCATTACTGAGATCATGATGGAACTGAAAATTGGCACATAGTGGACATTTCAAATCAAGTTCTGCTATAAAAGATCTCCAATGTTTCATGGGTCAAACACACAATTATATTTTGAAATTCACACTAATTCGATTCCAATTTGTATATTAGGTTGCATCATATTGATGCCTACCCTCTCTCCCAATAGATATGTAGAAAAAAATTGAAATTGGATGTCTTCAAGAGCTTATCTGAATAATTGCTGAATAGTTGGGATGTTGTTGCAACTGAAACGACAGAGAAATTGGTTACCATTTGGTCGAGGTTGAGACTATATATTATAAGGCCCTGTATCAATTGGATGTTCTCATATGACGTGTGCCCTTGCTCGTTTTCCATTGTTCGTAATTTTGCGATGCTACACGGACAATAAACTTTGTTCTGCTTAGTTATCATACCATTGACCTGGTGCTGGCAGATGATTCCTATGACTTGGCATGCAGCACCAACAATCAACATGTTTATACTTGGTGAGCACCAGGTCATAGAAATATCTGCCGTTCACAAGACAATTGATATGATTACTATGCAGAACGATCTTCATTGTCTGTGTTGCATCACACAATTACAAACAATGGAAAACGAGACAAGGGCACACGGCATATAGGTACAGCAAATGGATACGAGGCCTAACAGACACTGTGAAACTATCTTAAGACATGTGGCAAGGAGACACAAAGCTAAGTCTATCTAATTCAATAATGAGACAGCAAGTTTCAGTGGAAATACTCTTGTTTATTGTCACTCATCGTGAACGTTTGATTAAGCTCATGACTGTCAAGACCTAGGTCTAGTCTAGCCTGAACAACCCTGGGTCATTTCAAAGGGTAATTATTCACAGTCAAAATATTAAGGTAAGTCTTAAAAAGGCACCCAATCGGGCTACAAAGTCACAGATTTGGCAACACTGCATAGCATGCGTCTGTGTATATCTGTCAAGAATAAAGGCGACATAGGAAACGGTGTCATCAATTGGCTGGTACCATGCAACATTCAAGCTTCATTACAAAGTAGATTGGAAGAGCATGGATAACGACAGGCACCAGTGAAAGTTAAGCTTCCTGACTGTGTCATGTGTCATAATGCAGTTACACAGTGTGACATACCTCGGATGCACTCGAATAAAAATTAAGTCTATTTTTTGCAAGAGTCTGGTCCAAAAGTTTACTTATTTTTTCCCAGAGGGGCCGCCTCCATTGACCAGTGGATATCATGCGCGACCACAAACTCATGTAAAAAGGGTAGTTTTTTAAGATTGGGTACATGTAATGTGGAAAAGGTATCAAAAACACTAAAATATTGAAAAAAGGGTGTACTTATGTTTAGGGTCCGATTTGTGAGTGGTCAGGGGAACATATTTGATATTCAACTTCTGGAATCAAATTAAAAACAAACTTAATTGCAAACTTACTCATCAGTTGGTTTTTTGTTTTTGTGTGCTTCTCTGGTGTACTTGTATCCCAAATGTTCATATTTATACTGGAAAAGGGATCAATGCAGTACACTTTAAAGTTGTTTCTGCTGTTACATTAACACTTTTCTTAGGGCATCAAGGTATTGTAAGTACACTTTCACACTCAATACGTGCTACGGGTTAGGTTTTGCACCAAATACTTGTTAAGGGTTCAGTTTATGGTCCCAGTTACTTGTTAAGGGGTGCATTTTCCGAACAGGGAAAATACTTGTTTAGGGTGCTTTTTGAAACCCTGTGGTCGCGCATGATATCCACTGGTCAATGGAGCCGGTCCCCCGGGCAATTTTTCCAAAGATCAAAATAGGGCTCTTTACATTATAGGATAGGCTTTTCACAACGGGTATTCAACATACTTGGATTGTATTTTAACAGGCTCACCATCGGACAAGTTTAGGGTTCTTGGTTGGTTTTTGTTCCAAAAGTTCCATCTTAAATCCATAAAAGTGACAACTTCTCATTTTTACCAATTATAGAACATGCAGAGGACGAATAATGAGTCAGAAAGAAAGCAGATCATTCACATATACTACAAACCACCCACCAACCCACAAACTATCCACCTACCCACCTACTTTGTTAGTAAAAATGTGGACACAATTTGTTTCGCGATGATTGTGGACTAATCCATATCTTATTACCATCTATGAAAAAAGTTGATGTCAACAAACATTGTCATAAATATAACAAAGCTTTCCCCTGTATGAGTGTCTAATGAGGGCAGTATTGACGTATTAATCTTCAAAGTGAGAGAATTTCTATAAAGACTAGGGATGTTCTGCAAGCCAGAAATATGAACAGTCAATGCAAATACCAATACAGTTCAAGATCAAGAGACCAGATGGATATGATATATATTCATATTTGTTAGATCCTTTAAATTTTGTCAATAAATTTATCCATGGACTTTCATCTAGAGAGGTTGTTTCAGAGTAGCTGTCCTGGTTGTAGTTGGCCCAGAGGGTACTCAACTTTGTTCCACCAAAAAGACCCCACCTTTTTGGCTCACCCTCACCGAAAGACCCCCTATTTCTACCAACTGTCACTCAATGACCCCCTATTTTTTAAACTTCCTTGTCACTAAAACAACCTTTGTCACTCAAAGACCCACAATTTTATTAATTTGGTGTAATTTTTCGAAAATTTCAATTTTTGGCCATTTTGACCCGGAAAGACCCTATAATTTGGTAAATTTTGCCCAAACCCCCTATTGCTTTGCACATTGTCACCAAAAGACCCACTTTTTAGAGCCACTTTATCACCAAAAGACCCCTACTTCCGAGGTGGCACTCGTACGTCACGAGTACCTCCCTCCCCAGGGGTAGTTGGTAGCTGTTGGAGACACCCAACAAACAACTGATATATCGATTACCTAGTCGTAATTGCAACAATACATCAGTAGTATTTTTATTTTTATTTATCTATTTACAATTTTGAAATGTCGCCATATAGTATGACATGTTTGCATATTGCTGCGATGGTCTTTCACAAGAAAAGTTGAATTTTATCTAAATAAATTTGATGTGTTGTTGCAGTTATGACAAGATAATCGATATCAGTTTTCATGCCTGCCGAAATTAATTGTGCAATAAACATTTTTTAAACATACTCTGAAAACCAGCTTATAAGGCCCAAAGATATCTTGGTGAAAATTGACATGTTATCCAAGGAAGGCCGGATGGTTAAATCATGTTATAAGGAGAGTGAGTGTAAGAATGTATTTTGGGAAAAGTAATGACGATGTACATTTAGTACATCTGTCAAAAAAGAAAGAAAGGACCAAAAATGAAAGAAAGGAGGAAGGTCTAAATGGATGTGGGTAGGCTGTTGTAGAAAAGATATACTGGGGCAAGGGGTTGATAGAGTGGAATAAAATTGAGAACTTGGCTTGGTGTAATAGATAAGAATATATTAGTTGTGTGTACTTTGTACATTAAATCAAATACTCTGTGACATTTTGTGTAAAAGTTCTTTTACCTTTAGTTTACCCATTTCCTTTGTATTAATTAATATTAATTCTCTTCATTTAGTGAGACCAAAGGGCGTTCCAAATGTTTGATTACAACTAATGATTTGGACAACTGTTAAAACCAATCAATCAAAATTTTTGCACTTTCCCTAAGACTGGCTACTAAAGCACAATAACTTAAGATTGGTCAAATTGACATACATTCAGAAATTAAGGCTATACTCAAGCCCCTACACAATTTTTTTGTTACCAACATTTGGTTGTGTCGTCACAAAATAAATGTGATCAAATAAAAAGCATAGACCAGTAACAAACATACTGATGCTAGTTCGATGTCTTTACCTTTATTCAATTCACACAAGTGTTAATCTGTTTTAACTCGGTGTTGAAGCTATTTTATTTGGAGTAACCAATTAGTTTGAAGTTACAATCAAATGTTTGGTAACAAAAAATTTGCGTGGATAAAAACGTGACAGTTATGAATTTAATTAATTAATTATAAGGCTCAAAACTAGTACTTGGGTTTTATTTACTTTTTAGGCTTTGGAAGCTATACTAAAAAGAACACATTTTTACCAAGCTATTTCTTTTGAGAGAGAGATAGAGAGGTTAATTTCTTAAAATTTGGACTGATCCCAACTTAAGATGTGTTCACACAGAGGAATTTGGTCATGACTATATTCTCGCTTGTGAGCCGCTCACGAGCCAATTCCCAGTGTGAACGCAATTACAGAAAGTATCTCGCTCGTGACCAAAAGTGACAAGCCACGCAAGTCGTGTCCCAGTGTGAACGCAATTGCTAACTTCTCGCGCTCTAGAGCCAGTCACGGCTATTATGTGTGAAGACAGCCTTAGTCTCTGACATGATTGTAATCAGTATCACAGGTTCAGCTGGTAGTGTGTCATGATCGTCCCTTATATTTAAAAACTGTTTAATTAGTACAGTGTACGACTCGTCAGGTGCTGATAATTAGTGAGGTATGTGTCATATTTAGTACCCAAATAGGTTACATGTTAATACCGATGTTAATCTCTTAATCTATACATACTGCCTTGGTCCATAAATAAAAATGTGATCTCTGTAATCGAAATAAACATACAACAAAATGATTATTACGGATTGTAGATGAATGAATGACCTAAATTTATACAGAGGAGGAGAGAGCATTAGAAAAATGACCAAATAATTGTTTAAAATAAAACAGAAATATTAAAAAAAAAACTAGGGTTAAGGAGGAGAGCAACAGAAACATTAATAAAATAGAAAAGACGATAAAAACAAATGTGTACCGCCGCGGCAAAAGAGTCCAGTTGTCGGCTCGTACATGTTGCTCCTTGTAGCATATCTAATGTATGGTATTTGTATACATCAGATATGCTACAATGAGCAACATGTAGGGGTTGACAACTGGACCCTTTTGCCGCGGCGGTACACAAATATGGTGGCAAACCTGAATGTTCAATGTTTATAAACTACATGTACACAATTACTGTAAAAGCCATACTATACAAAAAGCTTTGGTTTAAATCCATTAAAAAAGTTTTAAAAACTTTTTTCAAACAAGTATTTCTCAGACTCTACCTTATGGAAAACCAAATAGCTCACTCTATAAATAACAAAAAAACATTCATTTTAAAGAAGAGGAATACTTGGTTTTTATACAGCAGCAAGTATATACAAACATCAAAACTAATGTCCTTGTTGAAATAAATATAAAGGCCAGACATGCAAATATGTGTCAGAAGTATTTCAAACAGTCAATATACATTTCCACATATTCTTGCTTTTTGATTGAAAAGAAAAACATGAAAATGTATTTTTGGCTCAAAATTCATCAATAAACCATACATCCAGATCATGTAACTACCTAATATATTTATTCTTGTGATCCTGTGTCCTGACAAGGATCAAACTAAATAAATCTCTCGAGATATTCTTCTTAACCTTCCTTTGAACAGTAGATCACTATAACAGGCCTTGTATTTTGACAATACCTGGTGTGCTACAAAAAGCACTTCTCAAATTATTCAAGTGTGCTGCAGGTGGGTGTTTTATATACAATTGCATTTAATTTTACCAATTTAGATGTGCTAAAAATCGCAATCCTCAAAATAAAGGCCTGCTATAATTGCCTGCAAACTCCACCTAGTAAGAAGAAAAGGCTTTTAAAACTCAATTCCACAACACACTGATATTACTGCAAGTTGAAGATTTTGAGTGAACCCATCCTAGACACTAATCTAAAAAACAAGTGCCCTTACTAAAATGAATAATTTTGTCAAAACGTTTTGCCATACATTTTGTGCAGAATTTGCAATGAAACATGATCATTTCACCCAAAATACTAAAATGCAAACTAGGATGCATGCCAAAACTCTCGAAACTTTTTTTCTTAAAATCCTTGCAAAACTTTATTTTTTGCCAATTTTCTGACAAAAGGTTATAGCAGATTAGGGACGCATCATTAGATTTCCAGGGCGCGAATTTTTTTTTCTTAGAAAATACTGTTTTTTCCCCTATTCCATGTTCAGGGGTGAATTTTTTTTCTTCTGCCTGTGGAGGTGTGAATTTTTTTTCCCAAAAACTTCCTGCTCCCCCCTGAAAATCTAATGGTGCACCCCTTAGGGTAGCGCAGTGCATCAATACTACTAACTATAGCTACTGCATGACATACTTCAAAATTTAACTTGCTGTAGTTGTGCATATACAAATACAGCTTCCAGCTAATAAACTTATCCTATCAATATCATTAAAGTTCCCTCTACACAGATAATCATATTAGAACCAAGAATTAATTTCCCAAAAGTCAGAGACAATTTCATGTTTCAGATCATAGAGTGTGGCTGTATCCGGAAATAGGATGTTTGAGTCATCGTGTATGCAAACATTTAAATGGCGTTGATAAATGGAACTCAATTCAACAAAGTTAAGTAATGTCTGTACTCTGTAATATATTAAAGTAAAATAGAGGGCAGTATTGATTCCATGATTGCCAAGCAGGAGGGTGGTCACAATTACTTGCCATTTGCAATCAACATTAATTTATATTAGTGTGATCTTCAAACTAAAAATTCTGATTACTTCCTACTGTGTAATCCAACATTTTACAAACCCTTAATTTGAGACGTCTATATTGAACTCAAGATCGAACTTCAGTGCAAGAATTTTTGTAACGTTTCTTAAAGGAGCAATTCAAGATTCTAATGTGATAAAAAATAACACCTCTTTTCTAGCTAAATAAAAAGAAGAGGACCACATAAATGTATTCTGAAAATTTCACTTGATTTCAAGTTATAAGCTTTTCAGCATTTTAAAAATTACCATAGGTTACTGTGTTGTAATTACTGTCGGGCCCTCGGCAGTAATTTGAAAATGACACATTTTCACACTTTTCTCAAAAATGCAAGCATATTTGAAAGAATGGTTTGGGAATTGCAGCACATACCAATCAAGGATGCTTACCAGCTACATAACTAAATTTTGACAGAGGTGACCTTGAGGATGAAAAGTGGATCATGAATTGCCCCTTTAATTTTCTTAAATGTTCATCAAGTGTCCTCTTTGCTAAAAAAGGTTATAATTTTCTGAGCATATGTGCAGTCTATCTGACACTTTGTTTGCTTATCTAGGTTAAGAGACCATAGGGGACACACAAAATCCATGACTATTCATACCTTTGTCATAGAATAGATATATTTGAAGAAACATATCATCTTGTACCAAAGAAGTTAAATCTTCTGCTAGGACATTGTGGAGTACGCAAAAAAGAAACTCAGTTATTTGAAACTCAAATTTGCAAATCAAAAATTTGAAACTCAAAAATTTAAAAAATCAGATTTTTGAAACTCAGGTATTTGAAAATTTTCAATTAGAAAATATGCAACTCGAAAATTTGAAACTCAAGAATTTGAAACTCGGATATTTGACACTTAATTTTTGAAACTTGAAAAACTGAATCTCGGAAAATCTGAAAATTCAAATATTTGAAAATCGATCAACTCAGAGCAGCTAAAAATATTCTTGGAAATGTGCCCGGATGTGTAAAATATTTTTTAGAATATTGTCTGCATCCTGGTACTTTCATAAAAAATGTCCCTGAAAATACATAGATTTATAGTATTGTATATAAGCCTGATATAAATAATAATATCAACAATTACATATGGCAATGATTCTTTAAGGATTGAATATTTTTGCTTTGGAATGCAATGCAATGAGCTCAGTCAATAGTTTGGGCCAGCATCTTGGGAAATTTATCTGATGATCACATCAATTCTCCAGCATATTACTTTCTCGCACAACACCAATGGTTCTATAAGTTTTTCAATATCAGTATATTATTGGCGCTTGCTGCAATGTCCCCTACTCCGGAACATTTGATTTCCTTTCCAATTTTTCACACATGGTTTCATTTTTTCCTATATTTTCCACTATGACTTTATCATTTAGATCAACCATAAAATATAGGTCTTCTGTAGATTTGAACTACTACATAAATTTTTTAGATAGGACATTTATTTTATTAATATTGCGAAGACAAAACATATTAAAAATCAAAACGGGTACTGTAAACGGATTTAAGAAAAGAGATGGGGAGCTCTGCCACTTGCATACTGGCTACCCATTCCCTTGACCTATCCTAGGGCCAGCAGCTTTGGACCCAAGGTACAACTTGGTATGCAGGGACATAGTCTGATTTCAACATAAAATAACACTGAGTAGGAAACCCCAGGGTAAGGAAGCCTAAAATTATCACAGACAGAATCCATCCACTATTGGATATAGCTTCTGGCTGCACAAAGTTGTGTCAAAGTATCCCATTTTATTTAAAAAGTCTTAAATTTTAAATTGTAGTGTTTTTGAACCTAGTCATATCCTGAACATTCTATTTTCATTTGCAAGCTCCAAGTTTATGCTGCTGAACAGTTGACAATCACTGCCCTTTTAAAAATTCAACATTATTATGAAAATAAAATCGAGTTGTCATATATTAAAACGATAGAATTTGGTTTGGTAAACATAACTTGAGTGTGTGATTTATCATATCATCCATTTCATATCAGTGTAGTGAAATTTATATGAGTCTGGCCCAAGCAAAGATAGAATGCCTGTAAGACATACATATATCAATTAATCAATCAATCATATCGACCGCAGTCAACCATCAGCTAGATTTCCAAGCATTGTGGTCCTCCATGAGACAGCCAAGTTCAGATGTATTCTCTAAGCCGGTATCCTGAAGAAGGACCTGGACCAGTGTTTCCGTTAAGGTTTTTGAGCTTGCGCCAATTCAAGCAAGTTTGACAAAGTTTAAGCGGTGCTTGCGCCAAAATCATGAGCTGTGGCTGAAAATTTGCTTAATAAAGCCAGAAAAATATCTTTCTCACACAATTTCAGAAACTCGTTGCGCCAATTTTCACCGCTCCTGCGCCAAGCGAGCCATACGGCCTTAGCGTAAACACTGACCTGGGCGAAGGTTTTGTTTCGTGCACCTGATGATCCATGTTTGGGTTCGGGTTCCCAGAGCAGAACATACATAGAGTTTAATTTTTTTCTTATCCAACAAACAATTCAAGCTGAGTAAATTGTCTTTATCAGGCGTTTCCAAACATTTCTGGTTGCAATTGCCTACTTTTGCAATTAATAAGATTGGTCGCCAACCCCTAGATATGCCAACAAGGGTAGGTTGAGAGCAAATTTATTGTAAAAGAGCACTAAGGTCATAGCCCTAAATACTGGAAACCATAGATTAAAGAAAGTGCAGATAGGAGACGGGACTATTTGCAAGCAAGCAATTGTGCTTGGCTTAAGGCTGGGGTAGACCTTCAAATGGCATAAACCGTTTTTGTACTCTAACTTTCAAACTAATTGCATAAACTATATAAAAGTATACATTTTTACAAGCAGATTTTTACCCTGAACAAGATGATGATATCAGTTTTTAACCAAAAATATCAATTTTAGCAAAAAATGCCAAAAACCATATTTTTTGCCCCAAAATTTCTGGAAAGCATAACTAAAATTTGCATTCGTTAAAATTTGGGGCAAAAAATACAGTTTTTGGCATTTTTTACCAAAATTGACATTTAGGTCAAAAACTGATATCATCATCATGTTCATGGTAAAAATCCGCTTTTAAATATATATACTTTTATATGGTTTATGCAATTAGTTTGAGAGTTAGAGTACAAAACCAGTTCATGGTAGTTGAAGGTCTACCCCAGCCTTAAAGAGCTGCAATTCTCAGTCAAAGTTCCCTTCCATTGACACAGCATACTGGAGACAACCATCAAACCAACACTAAATATCAAACTCTGTTTTTTCCCTTTTGAAGCCCACGACAAGCAATACCAAAAAAGGACGTGGACTGATCTATTCGAAGATATTGACTAAATGCTATCAAGTTAAATTAATTTCAATTTTGATATCTTAGACTTAGTATCTAGCTAGACATTTTACAAGGAAGCTCAAAAGCAACACAAATTAAAAAAAAAATATACAAGCTATAATGCATGGCGTTGATGGTAGCTGTTAATATCTCATTTTTAAAACTTACCTGTTGATTAGCAAACTGCAATTTTTGTTCTCTGAAGACAAAGTGCCTTTAAAGGCAATCATCATTAAAATGATCCTTGTTTCAGTTACACTTTATGTCAAACCCTGAACTCATCATCTTGAGATATCCAAATAAGAATCTTGAGGTATCAACGACAGCCTGCCAAATTGGTCAAAGACCACCTGTATAATGTGCCAATTAAGGTGTTTGGTCCACGCGCACCAGTACGCGCTAGTTTCAGAGTAGGTAAGTGCCGCAATACGCATGCGTATATACTCTAAGTAGTGTTTTGAAGCTAAAAATTGCCATATTTTAATATTTTTCTTGAAAACTAAGTCGGTGACCCCCAATTTTTATTTTTTTATTTGAATGAACATACTTGTGCCCAACTTTTGCGAAAAAATTAACAAAAATGCTTGGGCAGTTTTTATGAATCAATATTAAAAAATTTCACTTTTGCCACATTTCCCGTAGACCCCTGTACTAATTTTTCCCCAAAAACCTCTCAAAATGCCATTTTTAAACCAACTCTCATGCAAAAACGAGTCCGGTGACCCCAAATTTTTATTTTAAAAATCGGTTCTACATCGATAAAATATTATTCATGCCGATTTTTACTAAAATTCTTCGGGCGGATCTCTCATGGACCAAACACCTTAAGGCCACCTGAAATTACAAATCAGGGAGGCAGAGTGCACTCCAAATCACCCATTTTCATTTTTTTCTCATTGGCTATCTCAAGTGTTTTATTCATACCAACCTTTTTCTCCTCCTCATCTGGGCTGGGTGGAAGTTCCTCCTCACTGCAAAAAGAAAATAGAAAAAAATATTGGTTATATAATATCATATTGCAAAAATGTTCTTTTTCATCACCAACTAAATAGTTAGCTCACAACAAGTTGAGTTGAGTGGTGCAGAATAGGGCTCAAAAATTTTTGGTAGGTATGTGCCGCCCAGGTATTCAAACTAATGGTCATACGGAACTGGTTTGTGGCCAAAATAGGGTTTATGAACTGCTTTTTTACCAATATAAATATGGCAATTGGAACTGAAAATAGGCAAAAATGGATTGAAAACTATGGAAACACATTTTTGCTCTATTTTGGAAAATGGGAGGGAGTTTTTGGAACTGAAGTAATCTTGAAATGGGCATCTTGGGGAGCAGAAGCGGAGGCTTGAAAAGGGGTCTTCATGGCCACATATACCCCTGCTTCCATCATATCAATGTAAGTAACCAAAGGGTCTCACCACAAAATCATGTGCTCATCAATATTTGCTGGAATGTTTGTTGTGCATCAATCCACAACACTTCATATTACTATTAAACATGCTCTATAGATTCATGGAAAAAATATGTGAGATAAAAAGTAGCGGAACGAATCTAGGCCAGTCCTCTTAATGCTGAAAAGGTAACAGACACTGCACTGTGAAGGGGTTGATTCATTGGTGATTTTTGTGTATGATTACTTATGGTCATTCTTTTTAATGTGGGCACCCATAATTGGTGGATTTGTTACATGGAGAGTGATTTATGCATCAATTTTTGTCATATCATTACAACAATCAAATGAAATGTCATAATGTTGGTATGATTTTAAAGACAATTTATTTGACTTTCAAGAAATCAAGAATAGAACCCAAATGAAGTGATTAATTAAGCTTAATGACCCGTTAAAGCTA
The DNA here is from genome assembly GCA_000969725.1 of Ophiothrix spiculata. Lineage (NCBI taxonomy): Eukaryota > Metazoa > Echinodermata > Ophiuroidea > Amphilepidida > Ophiotrichidae > Ophiothrix > Ophiothrix spiculata. Next base: position 107,930 of record JXSR01S001836.1, read on the forward strand.
CTTAGCCAGGGTGGAGTTGGGTGAGGTTGAGGCATCATGAAAATTGTGCATGAATTGTTCTGTCATATCTCCTTAAAAATCCATTGAAGTGTCACAAATCTTATATGATTTAAAAGGCTAGTTATTGTTTATCAAAAACAAGTTGGAATTAACACGAATAAAATTGATTATTAACGCTATTAACAAGTATTAGTCAATAAGCTAATTTAGCCAGACATGAAAACAGGCATAAATGTGGTTGTTGTGGATGAGATACGTACATTGTGCATCAAATGTTGTCACAACTTTTCAATAATCGTATGAAATGTCATAAATTTGGTATGATTTTGAAGATAATGTATTAGCCTATAAAATCAATTGAAAATATTAGCCAAATAAAGGTATTAATTAACTCTAATCAACGATTACCAGGAAGGAGTTAGGTATGCATGAACAAAATGAGATGAAACGCAAATGGGCCTCACCTCAAAAAAGGATGACCTTATGGTAAATCATCAGTATCACACACAAAACACTTGCACATGTCCACATCATGTGAGCTTATTATGCAACGGACATCTTTAATTAATTTGACCAACTGTCCATTCTAAAACTACATCCATGCGATATTTTTTCAGAAAAAAAGACCACAATTTGTTATCAGATGTAATTAATCTAAAAGGACTCTCTATGATGACTCTGTGTTTTCACCAAATTATTACACTCTTACAGCAACAGGCAGCCACTCCTCAGGACTTTGGATAGAGTAAATGATTTACATGGTACTTAGAGATTGAGCTGGTATTCACTGAAATAACTTTAGGGGAAAAAGTATACTTTAGGTTCCATCAAAAACCTTGACCCATAACCCGCTCCTAACTCACAAACCTTAACTCCACCCTAACTCACTAACCGGACCCTAACTCGTAACTTTTCACCATAACCCTAAAATTTTGGATGAGACCTAAAGTATACTTGGTCAATTTTAGGTAATGGCTGTATCATGCTGATCATCAGCGTACATTTGTAAAACAATTTTTTTTCTTATGCCTCAATCCTAGGGTACCACAGAAGAGTTGTCAATCTGTTCCACTTATTATCCTGGCTTATAGAATCTGAATGCATTAAGGCTGGGGTAGACCTTCAATTGGCATAAATGGTTTTTGTACTCTAACTCTCAAACTAATTGTATAAACTACATAAAAGTATACATTTTTAGAAGCGGATTTTTACCCTGAACATGATGATGATATTAGTTTGTGACCAAAAATGACAATTTTGGCAAAAAATGACAAAAACCGTATTTTTTGCCCCAAAATTTCTGGAAAGCCTAACTAAAATTTGCATTTGTGAAATGTTGAACTTTTTTGCTTTTTGGAATCTAGAAACAAATGTCTAGGAACGGTTTTCTCAAATTTTTGATTTGTTTCTTAGATTTAAAGAAAATGCCAAAAATAGGTCAAAATATGTAAACAAATCCCACCGCTGCCACCAAAATGGCAATTTTTGGCCTATTTTTGGCAATTTTTCAAAAAATAAGATACAAATCAAAAATTTGAGAAAACCGTTCCTAGACATTTGTTTCTAAATTCCAAAAAGCAAAAAAGTTCAAAATTTCACGAATGCAAATTTTAGTTAGGCTTTCCAGAAATTTTGGGGCAAAAATGATGATTTTTGGCATTTTTTTGCCAAAATCGACATTTTGGTCAAAAATCGATATCGCCAATGTGTTCAGGGTGAAAATTCACTGCTAAAAATGTATACTTTTATATTGTCTATGCAATTAGTTTGAGAGTTAGAGTATAAAAACCATTCATGCCATTTAAAGGTCTACCCCAGCCTTAATCCATTCAAACAATTTTTTTTTTAGTAAAAGGAATACTTCATCATCAACTGTATTGTAACCCACAAAACACGCTAATGATGTTACCGTACATATAAATAGTTGTGCAAAGTGGCTGGTTTTTGCGAGTGTTTAGGGTAAGTCTCATATGATTATGGAATGTACGCATGTATCGCAGGTATGTTGTGTTACTTAGGCTGTTTTGATTTTGCGATCCACAGGACACGATTTGTGATCTTCGAAGGGGTTTTATTTGACGAAATTGAAAAATTAAAAAAAATATTCAGAAGAAAAATTCAAATTTCGACAATTTGGCGATGTTAATGCGCATGTTTAAACTAACATGTACGGCAGCTTTGAGACAATTAGTGTGGCCTAATGTTTGGGCTAGTCGAGATCAAATCATTACACACAGATTCTTTCCATGCCAACTGAAATTGTCTTATTTGGTTATTGATACAAAGTTATTTCATTCTGACATTGAAGAGTTTGGTTTGAATCACTGACCATTGTCAATACATATTGGCTGGTATCTTTAATCTACCACATCCACAATTTTCTTTATTTTTACCCATATGACTTGACATTCGAGGGGGTATCAAAAAGTTTTAAACTTTACCCAGAAGAAATGGCTCCAGGAGCAAAATTTTATTATGAGATACTTTAGGCATCTTTGCATAGTCAACGTGCAAAGTAAAAAATCTCTCCCACTTTTAACTGACTGTCTACAGACCGTTATTATAGGGATCCTCTCTATTGAAAAAATCTGATTTTATATTTCAATGAAAATCAGCATTTCCAGCCGGCCATGTTTTATTACGCCACTGTGACGTCATAAATGGATCAATTTCCAAAATTTTGGTCTCAATGGGTAGACAAAATCCTGCCGTTTACTTTGGTATCAAACAACTAAACTTTTGTGGTTCCAATTAGATTTACTGGGCCCTGTAACCCTTCAAATGTGTTGACTGAATTTCGTCTCATGTGCCAATTTCCTCCATGCAGCTTAAAGTGGGTAGGTAGATGACATCAATCACCACCTGTAAAGAATGTAAAACTACTTATGAGACAATTTTTGCACCACAATGTACATAAAGACGAGTGACTATTCTGACAAAATTTCATTGATATAGCTCAATCCCTTCTGGATAAAGTTTAAAACTTTTTGATACCCCCTCGTACATCAAAAATTTCCCTTTTCCAACAATTTGCGTCAATTTCAGCTCTTATCCACCCCCGTTTCCTGTGACTAAAATACATCCATGATGAATGGACTGATAACATGATGGGTGTGATTGACAGCTTGTCAGCATGTCACTTGATTTCACTCAAATTATCACTGACAATGA
>JXSR01S001836.1:128562-142204 GCA_000969725.1 Ophiothrix spiculata
TCTTAATCAATTTGTAATGTTATTTTTCAGTGCCGCTGATGGGACTACGGAACTTTTTTTCTAGAGCACTTACAGGCCAATGCCCCACAGTCTAATACATCCCTTTTCTTACTATGCTTTGATTAATACTTAACAGGCGGGCCTATTCACAATCGTGAATTGACACAGAAAAGCATGTGTGTCCCTGAACACAGCAATAACTACAGCAGACACAGTGTATGTCTTTAATATGTGAGACTCTCGAATTGGTTTCTACAGTGTGTTTGTACGTAGGATTACCTTTGCTCAGGGAAGAAGTATGCCTCACAATTCCCAGGCAAGAATTCCCACCTATAGTGATGACAATAAGTATGTGCCTGGATTACAGCATAGTTGCTGCCATTCTATTTTAGTACCTTTGGATTTGCCCCCCCCCCCCCCCCCTTCCTTTCCCTTGAGGTACCGGTTACATATGGAAAGAATTATTTACAAACGATACATTTTCCCCTTTAAAACACTTGTCCTTTAACTCTAACCTGGACATTTATGCCCCTGGGACCCTGAATGTGACTCATACATAACCCTGGAAAATACAATTAGGCCTACTTATACTATACTCACAATCATGTAGGGGAGGTTGGGGTAAGTGGTCCATGGGATAAGTGGTCCAAAGTCAAAGTTTCTGTACAAATACAAGCATGCTGCCCGCATTTGGCCAACTTGTTATTTAAATTAAACTGTGACACAATAACACAAGTCTTTCATGCATTGATTGTAGGATTGCTGTAAGTTTTGGAGTGATATTAAATGTCTTTTTAAGCATCCAGTATTGTTTAAGTTACGCAGCTACTAAGGGTGAATTAAGGAAGGTGGGTTGAAATAAAGAAATATGTAGTTAAAATGGTTAACAGAGATGTAGAAGTGTGGTATATGCATGTTGTGTGTTTAAGCTTACTAGAAAACCGGGAGACATTTCAGATTGACCACCTATCCATCATAAATGCATCCTATCCTTTTCTCTTGTTGAAATAATCATGCTGCCCCTTATGACCAACATATACAAAAAGCAAAGTGAAAGCAGTTGTTTATCACATGAGGGCAGCCAACATATTTTGTTGACTTCCTGATACATGTCAACTGCAAAATGGTTCAATTTTATTCAAGTTCAACTATGTTGATGGCATAATGTCAAATTCAATAGCAAACCAGGAACTGAATAACTTAATTCCAGTTCACTTCTTCTTATCTAATATTAATGAAGCGAATAATTTCAAATGGCAATTAAAATGTTGTTTCCTGGTAGCAATATAGGCAACCAGGCTTTGTAAATCATGTAAAAATGCATTTTTAAGAAATTTATAGCAATGTTTAAACTAGATTGGAATTAGTAAAGGAATTAGTAAAATGCATATGAAATTGTGCACTAGAGAGATATATTTTTTCTTGCCATTGGAATCTTTCTACTACTATTTGAAATTAATTAATGTATTGCTTGAATTCTGAACTATGATGGGAAAATTTCAACTACCGTATTGATACTTGATAGCACTGGGAAATATACTAATAAATGTTTTCAATTCAAACATCTTACACCGAGTAGAGATTTGATAATTTTTGAGTTTTTGGAAATTGCCTACTGGGATTGCAATATCATTATGGCAATCCCAGTCAGAAAGTTTTAAATTGTTATTATTTTTTTTTTATCATGGCAAATAAAACACATCTTAATGGCATTGAAAAAGGCCTATACTAGGATTTGAACCTTCAGCATCTTCAAACAGTCTTATAAAGATAATTTATAACAGAGGTATTCAAACATACTACGGAGTTGTTCATCACAAACCACAATCCATGCATCCCCATTGTTTAATCACATGAGGGCGGCTCTAACCATGTTGAAATTCATGGATACATCGGATACATAGTTGTTGATTTGTAATGAGCAACTGCGTAGTTTGCTTGACTACCTTTTTAAACAATTACAGCTAATCAAAATCTTCCTAATAAGGTATATTGAGAATAAATCATAAAAATACTTGAAAATGTTTTCAATTTACAAGAAATTTATCTTGAAAAATATTTAATAGTTCAGCAAAATACCAGTTTTGGAATGTGTGTTGGTTTGCCGTTTTCAATTACTGTTCTCTCGTATTATGTCTCGCTAGTACTCGAATATTCCTGATGCATAAAAAAACAGTATACCGCAACTTATGCGTACATGTACATAAACGCACTTCTGTAAAAACTGTGCTGCACGCGGTGTGTTAATTTGAATGTTAATTGTGGGTTCATCACAAATCAAAAATTGTGCACTCCTGTATTTATATAAGGAGATACACTGAGTTGTTGAATATAGGTTGATACATGAGGAATATCTAGAAATAATTTCAGATAATCTATTGTATCAAACAGAAATGACAGTCATTCAAAAAAAAAAAAAAAGGAAATCACTAGCCAATATAATGGCTTTATAGCATGTCATGATCAGACTGTGGCTAAATATAGGCTTTCAGCATGTCATGATCAGACTGTGGCTAAATATACATAGCGCAAGTATTTTCCTGTCGGTATGATAAGCAACATTTCTGATAAGAGGGCCTATTATGTTTCATATCATAACAATCACAATAATCGGAAGGCTAGGAAACGATCAGGAAACACAACATACTTTGCTTTTGAGGTGGTTTGTGTGTGATTGTTTGTATACTGCTGTCATCTTCTATTTTAAGAACTGCAATAACAAAGTGTCATAAGTATGACAGGGACTCAGTTTTAAAATGAACAGAAGAGTAATAAAAAGCTCTCTTGGAGTTTTCAAGGGGAGCAAATGAAGAGGAATATAAAGGAACTGACTATAGACAGATCAGATTTTAGGAGAGCTTTAGACCACTCTCCCAGAATAATTAAGGGGAGCGATTAAGGGGAGCAAAACTCTGTAGCGCCTTAAAACCTAGTCTCTGGTATGAACCAAAGCCTAGTGGTACCTGTCACTAAAATTAGCAAAAGTATTCTGATTAAAAAAATAAGAGAATGTAAAACCAAGGTGTTTTCCTGGTGGTGTAGTATTTAAGGATTCTGTCGACATGCCATATGTCGACATAAAGCATATCTCGACATGTCAACATGCAATCTCATTTGTGACCGTCCATCCCAAAACAGCAGTAAATGCCACCTCTTGTTATTTTCACTTTTTTAATTATTTGCAAAGACAATGCTTTAAGGATTAAAATGACACCTTAACCCTTACCCTCCTACGTACTACAAAGTACTACAGTAAGAAATCAAGAATTCGCCCAAGTCCCAATACGTTACAGACGGCGGATATAGATGATCAGGAAATTGCTGCCCGGGCAGGCCGCGCTCGGTGGCTTGGCATAGCTGGACATTGGAACGGGATAGCGGGGGTCGGGGGGTCGAATCCCAGGGGGAACCCGACATTTTTTCATGACGTATTTGGACTTAGACTGTATTTAAGCGTGTGAGAGTAAGGGTTATTTAACACCATCAGCGTGTAGTACATATGCATCACTTAACCCTTACCCTCCTACGTACTACAAAGTACTACAGTAAGAAATCAAGAATTCGCCTAAGTCCCAATACGTTACAGACGGCGGATATAGATGATCAGGAAATTGCTGCCCGGGCAGGCCGCGCTCGGTGGCTTGGCATAGCTGGACATTGGAACGGGATAGCGGGGGTCGGGGTTCGAATCCCAGGGGGAACCGGGGGGAACCCGAAATTTTTTCATGACGTATTTGGACTTAGACTGTATTTAAGCGTGCGAGAGTAAGGGTTAATGAACTTCACACAATTTCCAGAAGTCAAGTTATAGTCTGTCAAAGGTTGTCAGGGAGTAAAACGTATTTATAACTGAGATAATCGCGTTCAAGGATCAGTAAGCCCTATATTTTCTGTTGATCGTCTTAAAAATATGCAGATTTATTTCACATTTCCATCATTTTCTTGAATTGAAACTTTGCTGGTATTTTGTAGTAAGCACTAGGATTGTGAATCTGTCAAAAAATCAATCAGCAAATTACGACCTTGACATGTACTTTCACCTGTAGCGCAAAATGAAGTTTCTGGCATTTAATGCTCATACGGGCTGGACGGTCACATTTGATGACAAAACGGGGCAAGTAAAATTTCAGAAAAACTTACATTTAATTGTCAATTTATGACTGTATATTAGCAGTTGAGCTTTAAAGTGTGGGATAAATAATTTAATACTTATTATTTGTTTGTCATTTACAACCATTTTTAAAGTTACTAGTATTACGATGGTTCACAACAAAATGTTACAAAATATCAATTTCACATCATCCATATATATACATGACTACATTATAGGAAAGTCTATGTCTAAAACGGGTCATTAAGCTTATCCAAATAATTTTGTTTTTCACACAAAACACCCTTTGATATTAACTTTAGGCCAAAAAAAAATATGTTTGTTCGCCCTTAATGACCAAAAATTTGGAGGGTCGGTAGGTCGATCCTTTTTTTTTTTTTTTTACTCTTCACATATACTTTAAGAATGTCATTCCATGGATTTTATCACAAATGCCAAGCAATGGAGGGCTTAATCAAATATTGTGGGTCATTATTTAGAGGAAATATGCATTTTATACAACTAAATGTGACTTTATACTGCTAAATTTTATGTTTTCCATTGAAAATATTGAGTTTTCATATTTTACATGTTTGAAAAAAAAAAAAACCACCTAAAATCGCGACCCTAATTTTTGGCATTTTTTGGGTCGGTCGCGGAGGGCAAACAAACATTTTTTTTTTAGGCCTTATGTCGAAACATCTGTTGGCATCAACAACAAATAATTGCGACATGAAAAAACAGTCTCAGAAACCTTAAGGTGTAGTGGTTCATGTGGTTGAAACAAAGATGTGTAATTAGGGTCTTTTTTTTCCAGGTTGAGCATGATTAGAGATTATTGCGATCAGACTTTAACTTTTAAAGTGTAAACTTTGCGGCATGATTTTGGCACTCCTCTGGCTTACAAACAACGCCCGGTCTCCACAAGGACACCTTCTGGTCGGGGATCGTAGTCATGCGATCTGCGACCACGGTCCTCTAAATTTCAGTCCAGTATGACACTGTAAACAGGACATGATCTAGCCCCAAAGTAAATGCGACTAGGGTATGAATCCTGTTGTCAGTCACAGTATAATCATCATCAGTCAGTTTACTCCAGCTACATCAGTACTGGGCCACTTCAGATAACTATTCTGGGCTAAGCGAGAAAGAGATTTGCTGGCTTCATTGTTTCATCTCCATGCAATGTGATGGAGTGTATAATGCATATTCTGTCCATAGTTCATATCCAAGCGTCCTGACCACATGGTCCGAGAATCTTAGATGATGCATCCTAACTGACAAAACGTTAATGGAAAGACCTAATTTTCTCCACCAATGATGAAGCTTGGGCAAATTATATATATTCTTTTGATGTCAAGCACGATTCTATAGCAATAGGTATCATAGACGTTAATTACATTTTCCTAGTCCTAGACATTGATAGCATTTTTCATTGCCCTGTTTAGGACCCATGACTTGCATCAATACAGGGTCAGGGGGAAAGTGATGTATTGAAGAGCTTGAATATGGTGAAGATAGCAATGTTGGGGCAACTCCACAGATGCTCCCGTTTCCTAAAAGCTGTTCAAGCAAGGCCATTCCTTTTTTAACGAGCAGGATGTCACATAGAGCCAAGGCAGATACCACATTATTAACCTGCTCATTATCATAAACTTCAAGTGGGGCTGCGGATGACATCTGATAGCCATGTACTCAGTCTTTGGGGTGCTGATGGCAAGACCAAGGTCAGTAACAGCATTGACAGCTCACTGGCTAGCTGAGATTAAGCATGAGGGATGGCCAGGGTGATGTCATCTGCAAAGTCCACATCATATGAAGCTTTTGTTGGATACCTCCTTGATTTCCTTGGGTGTGTTACAACACCAGTCTCCTGATGCCCTTTCCAAGAGTCGACCAAGATGGCAAAAAGGAATGGGGCTAACACATCACCTTGAAGCACTCCTGTTATTGTATAAGGTTTATCAATTTAATGGTCACCTATCAGATGATGAATCACCAAAACTCAAGATGACATGGTTATAGGGGTACCTTACTTGAAGTTTCCAAAGGCTTGGTGGAAAAGATTACTGAACCAAATATAGTTCTGTTGTGAACAATAACGATACCATAATGTTTGAAATGGAAATTCCAAGCAAACCATTAGGCCCACATAAAGCTCAAGACTATCATGGAGTTCACTATGGGGCTAATTTAATCGGATCCATGCTAAACAGATGCAAAATTCTGCGTCAGTGGACTCCTTGATGCAATGTTTTTCGAATGCAAGTGTTGTTGAATGTTAGATGCAGTATCATCTGTGCTTCATTAAATGTACACTTCAGTTTTTAAGAGGGGGAATTCTGACTTGCCTCCAATTTGTTGTCTCAAGATCGGAAACAGGCCTGATAGCTAGAGTGTGTAAATATCACTTGACGCATAGACAGCGTGTGCATTCCTATATTACATGTTAACTGTGTTTGTGCTTCCAGCAGCATCTGGTGAGTCTGTCTCTGAACCAGGTGCGCCTATTTTCTTGCAATTCAGTACATTAACTCACCATCCATGAACGACAATTCAAGATGGCCGCCATCCACTGCATTTCCACGGCGATCAAAATGTGTACCACTTACTCATTATAAATTCCTTGTTGTACACAAATTGTGGTGCATCAGCTAGTTTTGGTGGCAAAACCTTAATAAACCAAAGTTGCCTTAATGGTGCTTAAAAATGGCTATGAAACTTCAAATATCCCTTTCAAATCTATAAACAATACAGATACCTTGTCAGCTTCTTCAAGCAATAGAATTAAAGTTTCCATCTTGGATCCCACTTCTCATACGTTCACCAATGCAATAAATCCTTCATATACGCTGTATTCATATATGCTGTATTCATCTTTAGCTGTTAGCGGCAAAGATTCACTCATCCAATCTTGATTTTGTTGAAATGATGATCAAATATCAAAACTGGACTTCATACAGATTTTAGGTACCTGATGAAAGTTTTGTCATTACATAAGCTAGGCCATGCACAGGCCATGGAGAGAAGACTGCTGTACACATACACTTCCTTTTCTACATCAGATATATCTAAATCTCTGCATAATCCACCTGTAAGAGGTGTGATCAATAAGTTTGCTGCCTCATAGAAGGACATAAGCTCTACAGTTGCATTGTTATTATTCAAGTAATATCTGCTCTTGTTTTTATGTTATAGAAAGTAAAGCTGAACAATTAGAGAGGTTTCTAAGAGTTGTCTATTACTTTGAAATGGTTAAACTTAGCAGTTGTTCACTGATATGCAGTCACCTTAAATCTCTCTCCCAGGAACAACACTAAACAAGCTCCACAAAGACGTAGGTCAAAGACAAAGGTGTAAACATTTGAGAAAGGTAACACCTCCATATACCATCACAAGAATTAGGTTGCTAATTTCAATAATGACAGGGAGTAAGTGAATGTGGGAGTTCTAGACCCTACCATGGGCTTTGTTGTTGATATCTAATGCATAACCCTAACTGATTATTTAACTTTTCACATTTCTATCCTCGAAAAGGGAAGGGTGATGAAAAACATGTGTTTTCACCAGGATTCAAACCAGGGACCTCCCGTTTCCCAAGCGAGTGATACCCGTAGCAAGCCACCGCTGAAACGCTGCCTGGGCAGTAATTTGGTCCCTGCATATAACCCCTGTCTGTGACGTATCTGGGGTCGATTTCACTAACGTTAAAATGCATCGTTAACCCATCGTTAGCTAAAACCACCTCTTGACCCCATGTAACGTTAACAAACGGTTCAATTTTTCTAATGCATAATTCATATACCTTACGATGCGGTGAACACTTACGAAGGGTTTCATGTCTTTGTGAAGTCTAGTTGTAGTTACGAGCTGAACCCTTCGTTAGCTACGATGCATCGTAATGTTAGTGAAATCGACCCCTGGACTTCCACATTTTCTAAATTGAGATTTAGTGAGATTTGGTTCTGTTAGGGTTATGTGATATCTAATTAATCCTAACTGATCATTCAACTTCTCCTTGAAAAGGGAAGGGTGATGAAAAACATGTGTTTTCACAAGAATTTGAACCAGGGACCTCCCGTTTCCCAAGCGGGTTATTTCTAATCTATATAAACCTCTGAACTGGTAATTAAGTTTTAATTTTCTATAATACAAAACAAGTGCAGATATTTACTTTAACTTTCAAAGTTCATCAATCAAGTTGAGCTGCATAAATGTATAGCTCATCTTTTTCTACCTTTAGGCCACAAACCTTTTGAAACACCCCTTGTATATATCATACTCACTTTGTCATACTTGATACATATGTCTAGGCGTTCCTTCTGGGCTCTCTCCAGCGCAGCCGGATTTTCATACACAAAAGAACCTACAGAGACAAAAAAAGAAAGTTATGTGTCAGAATCAATAATTTGTTTTTAATGTAAATCATATGAGCATTTACAAAGACGTGATCACTACTTTGATGAGTCAAGAATATAAGTCTATCATCACTAGCTATGCTATTTCAAGAAGTCATGCTAAGATAAGCTGAATAATTTTATTTGCACTCTAAAATACCTTTCCTTCATTTATGCAATATGAAATCTCCAGAAATTGAGGTGTTTTTTTTTTTTTTGGGGGGGGGGGTGTTTGATTTTTACATTAGGCCTACTGGGTTCCACTTCTAATACTATTACCCACCCTATAAAAGAATATGCAAAAAATGCAAAATTGCTCGCAGCATCAGGGTCAATTAATGGGACCCCAAAATTATCTAGAAATATTTGTACTATGGGAACACATTTGACATGGGAAGGAGGGAGGGTACTCAACAAGCTTTTGGTAGGTTTGTGCTGGACAGGTTTCCACTCTTTTGGACTTTGTTACTATGTTCCTTTTTCACAAAAATATGACAACAAGAGTGACAACATTTCTCACATGGATGTTCGTCCTTTTCTTTTCCGATTTTTTTTAAATGCCCATGGCTACTCAAAATATCAATTTCTGACATAACGAATTTAAACCAAAACTGTCACATTCTGAACTATAAACCAGCTTTATCAAACCAAATACTACATAGCCAAGATCAACATACAATATATATACAAATGTGGGTGTAATTATATTGCTTATGTGTACCAGGAAACATTAAACAATAACTACGCAATCCAGGGTTGGAAATTTCATTAGCAAACCAAGATGTATACATGGTATATGGCAAACAATGTAATTAAAATGAGTAAGGGGACGGTTGGAATAAATGCAATTGCACTGTTTGTGTTAGGCCTAAAAAAACCATGTTTGTTTGCCCTCCGCGACCGACCCTAAAAATGCCAAAAATTAGGGTCGCAATTTTAGTTTTTTTTTTTTTTTCTTCAAACATGTAAAATATGAAAACTCAATATTTTCTATGTAAAACGTAAAATTTAGCAGTGTAAAGTCACATTTGGTAGTATAAAATGCATATTTCCTCTAAATAATGAACCAAAATCTTCGATTAAGCCCTGCATTGCTTGGTATTCACGATAAAATCCATGGAATGACATCATTCTTTAAAATATACGTGATGAGGAAAAAAAAATTAAAAAGATTAACCGACCGACCGACCCAAAATTTTAATTTTTCCACTGGAGGGCAAACAAACAATTTTTTTTTTGGCCTTATTAGACCTATGATTGCGACATTTTGTTTCTGCAAATGCACCCTCATAATTTTGCTGGAGAAATTAGTTTAATTTCCATAATTTAATACTTGTAAAATTAAAGAGAATAGATAAGATTCCACTTATAAGTATACAACTTGTGGAAATGTTCTATATAAAGCTTTTAATGTTCTAAAAAATCTACACAGAAATGGCTAGAATTGAAAGAAAAATTGAAATTAATTTTAATGTCATTCTATGGGGAAGCGGGTTAGCGCAGCTGTATTTTCCTTGCTTTGCACCACTGAGTCCTTGGTTCGATTCCCGGTCCCGGCGTCAGTCCATGCTTGCTTCCGCAGGTTCTTCTCCGGGTACTCCGGTCTTCCTCCTGCATCCACAACTGATTTAATTTAAGAAAGATCTTGGACCCCAATGGAAATAAGCTTCATCAGAGGTTTTCTTGGGTTATCCTTGGCGATTAGCCTAAAGAATTCTTTCTTTCTATGATGGTAGTGTTACTATATCAAGTGTTTTCCAAATATATCTCAGATGGATAATATCAATTAAAAGATCAGTCGAAGCTATACTAAAGACAATATTAAAAGAGAAACAATTCAATCAAAAATAACTGGTTTGACAATCACAGGCGTAGAAACATACGAGATAAGATTTAAAGATAAGAACATTGTATTCACACCATTTATTTTCAAAAGAGATAAAAAAATTAAAGGGGCAATTCATGATTCACTTTTCACTCTCAAGGTCACCTCTATCAAAACTGAGTTTTTTAGCTTATAAGAATCGTCAACTTATATATGTTACGATCCCCAAACCATTCTTTCATACGTGCTTGCATTTTTGAGAAAAGTGAGAAAATGTGTCATTTTCTAATTATTGTCGGGGCCCCGACAGTAATTACAACACAGTAGCCTATGGGGATTTTCAAAATGCTGAAAAGCTTGTAACTTAGAAACGAATGGTCGGAATCAAGTGAAATTTTCAGTACATATTCATGATGTACTCTTCTTCTTATTTAGCTAGAAAACAGGCAAGGTTTTTGTCACATCAAAATCATGAATTGCACCTTTAAGTCAGTAACAAATTGCAATTTTTTCCACTATTTCGAAATTCAGGAAAAACTTCAGGTAGGTAATATTGCAATAAACATGTTCTTTGATACATGTAAAATATGTAGCGGGAAGAATCTATGCCAGTCCCTAAAATGGAAATAAATGTTCTTTGTTGTAGGATTTGATACTTGAATCACAGACACTTTGCTTGAATGCATACTCAAGAGTCTTGAGCTTGACGTGCACACTATGACCTTGAAAAACATATTGCTCACATTTATATTTACAATTACATAGATCTACAAACTACAAAAAATTCCTATTCTGAATACTTTGCTTCTACTACAAATTTTTTTGTGATGAGCACATGTTTTTGAACATGAAATTAGCTTTAGACAATAAAAATTAATGTCGTCAAGTGCACACATTTTAAATGAAATTTAGGAAAAAGAAACTCTGCTCATCATTCCTAAAGAAAGACATTTGTTTAATAGTAGCCTTTTGAGATCTAAGGCCAAAAAAAAAGAACTCTGTCTCAGCTTCCTTAGGCTCAAAACCCTGAGCGCTACGCGTTTGTTTGTTTTGTTTTGTTTTAGTCAAAAAGGCTATGCGCTATGTGGAAATCTTTTTTTTTTTATAACGTTTTTAGGTCACTTTTTTTTTCGGACGCAAAAAGGCTCCTGGAAAAACCTAAAAAAAAAAAAAAAATGCGGTAAAATTCGACAAAACCCTATGCGCTCGGGAAGCTGAGACAGAGTTCTTTTTTTCTTTTTTTTTTGCCTAATGAGATTTTTGTTGAATTTGATTAGTATCTCGTTTTTCCTTTGATTCAAATTCCCTATTCATGTGTTGCCATAGCCACATGGAATCATGGCTAATACTTTTAATATCATTCATGAGAAATGAATGATATTAGAAAGGAAACGTTGCACTTTTCTAACAATGTGTGTTTACTAGACTAGTCAATTGTACACAGATGGTATTTAATAATATGTAATGGTTGGGAATATGTGTACATAGACAGTGACTAACGTTTTTGTTGGTTTTTAATATTTTGTGAAAAAACAAATGCACAAACAAACAGTCTCTCAATGTCATCAATATTAGCAAATTCAACAGAAACGTTTTAAATTTGTAAATCATCATCTTTGTCATGATCCTCATTTGACAATGGCCAGACATCATAATCAGACCAAAAAAGAAATATCATTATTTGAAGCATTACTAACCCTAACCCTGAATAGAGAGGTGCTCCATTTTTATGTCCAACTACGTCAGATGCAGGGTTGTCACTACACCGGGCGGTGGCGGGCGGGACCATCCAGAACTCTTAATTTTTACCTGGCTCTCAGGTTGATTTTGAGTCAAAATACCCGGCTCTCAAGGCTCAAAAGTTACAAAATCATTGAAGAATCAATAAAAAATTGAACAATTTTTATCAAAATTTCTATTTTTTTACTGTTTCGAACAAATTTTACCCGGCACTAAAAGTTGCCTGGTGACAACCCTGGTCAGATGAGAAAAAAGCATGTTTTCATCTGGATTTGAACTCATGATCACTGGTTTACCAAGCGATGCACACCTTTAGCAGAACCCCACGTGTGCATGGGGCTGCTGCCCGTGCAGCGATTAGGTCCCCATTGATGTAACCCTCATCTATGACGTATTTGGACTTAAGCTTGCGCATTTTGGTGATTTTTGAAATTGAGCTTAAGGGTTAGGGAACATATCAAGGTAGCAAATAACATAGAGCATGGTGCTGAAGAGCCTGATGATAAAAACTCAAATTTGCATCACATTCAAAATAAGGCACCATCCGCTACTCTTGCACTCAGGCTGATTCCTTACTATATGTCCCTGGCAACATAAGAACCATAACAATCAGGTCATAAAATTGCCATCTAGGTAAATATTACAGGTCAGTCAGAGGAACGTTAAATTGATGACAATGTCAATAAATGTACAGGGTGTCCCAGTAAAACTTTACAATCTTTGCATGCAATTTCCTTAGGTTTAACGGATAGTCAGAGAGTATGTAAAGTTTGCATTTTAAAGTCCATGAATTGAACTTTAAGGTACCATTTGTTTCATTTCAATCGGTATTCTAGAACAGAAGTTATGCTAAAGTTGTCAAATATGTGTAATGTAAAATTTTCTGGTCCAATTTCACGATTTTGTAAGTTCCCCTTGAATTGAGTATTGTCCTTCGATCTGCTCCACTCAATGTTTATCAATTTATTTTGTGCATTTTATCTTTTATATATTCTGAAAAAATGAACAAATTTGATGAAACTATAAGACTGATATGATAAATTTTCCAAAGTGACTCATTTTTATTTCATTCAGAAACACCCCTGCTTTTATATGAGCAATAAACATGAAATAAGACCAGACAAAAATCTACCAAAATATTTGAAACATAACTTTTATTGTACAATACCCATTGAAATAAAACAAACGACATCGAAAAGTTCAATTCATGGACTACAAAATGCAACCTTCACATACTTCTGACTATCTGTTAAACTTGAGAAAATTACACACAAAGATTGTAAGTTTTTTTGGGGGACACCCTGTATAAGCATTACAAACATACACTACACACACAATTCCTTCATTTATACTAGCAAGTAACCAATGGGTCAGGTACTATATTGAAACAAGATATATTGTAGACACGATTGCAATAAAATCTAGAAAAATAAGCAATTAAAGCAATACTATAAGATTTTGATCAAAAATGGTTTATAGTAAATTAAAACAACATGAAATGGAGGGACTATCTGAAAGCATTTTCAAAAGTATTTTGTGAAAAAATTGTTTTGCCACCAAAAAAAAAAGCACATGATTGCTTTCCTATAC
>JXSR01S001836.1:190556-206378 GCA_000969725.1 Ophiothrix spiculata
AAGTTAGAAATGAATATCTGCTATAAAATGTCTAATAAGTACATTTTAAAATCATTGAGTTCAACCCCTGGCGTCTGGACCCTCCCCTGAAGGTATTTTCACCAATCAATCCCTGACATATAAGGCGCCTAAATCAAAACATTGTTCAAAGGCGCCAATGAAATGTATGAACTGAAAGCCAAAATGCACATATAGTGCTGGTACCGGGAATCGAACCCAAGACTCATTGTGCCAAGCAAGGGAAATACGCTCCGCTAACTCGCTTCCCTATTTTGAATAGTAGAAATGTATCGGGGTATGATCGTTTTAAGCATTTAGGACTGGCTTGTCTTGAGAGTGTGAATCCAGTATATAACTTGAAATGAAAAAAAGTCTAAAACATTCAGATGCTTGGATTATAAAAGACGCATGCCAAAACAGTTACGTACATCTCAATAGTAATTAATTAAATCCTCTTTATTTTTCAGAGCCATCGCGTTTGGCCCACCCGGCAACAGTAAGGCACCTTTATTATTTATGCTGTTTAATGTACTCTTATTTGGTTATCCTATTTATGTATTTAAGGTAAGTGTAGTAACTTTTTGTTGTAAAATTACTAAATCTTAATAAAGAAAAACTTGAACATGGAAGAAAATGGTTGTGAAGTTGCTGCAGGAGAAGTCTTTTACCCCGTTCACACTATTTGAAAAGTCGCCATTGATTTCACTTAGGTCGTCATCAATTTCAGTTCTATGACTAGTGTGAACATGTTCGGGTCGTATTAAGTCGATTGCAAAAACCCGATTTCAAAAGATGACTTTTATCAACTTATTTTCAAACGAAATCGCTTTTGTAGTAATCGATTTTCAATTTTCACTAGTGTGAACAGACATCATCATTGATATTAAGTTTTAAGATTTGACCTCTGGATGGCTACTTCCAGTGTCGCCACGGCAAAAAAGTGAAATCGATTTAGTTGAAAGCGATCAAATTGCTATGTGTGTGAATGCTTCAGTTTTATGCTAATCCATGAAATCGATGACGACCTAAGTTAAATGGATGACGACTTTTAGCATAGTGTGAATGGGGTAGTAGCCACATCTTGAATTTGCACCAAGATTTAGAGATGTATTGGCGTAACCAGCGCCTCCAGATAAAATGTCTACCTCCTGCTCTCCCCCTAATAAAGTCAGGAAATAAATAAAGTTCCAATATGTAGTATAATGTTGATGTTACTGTTCAAAATATAATGTGGCCCTTTTTGTGGGTTTGTTTCTTAAATTTTTCCAAAATTGTTTGCAATATTTAAAAGAAAAAGCACAAATTTTACAGAAAATGTTTATTTTTTATGAATTTGAGCATAATTTTGGCAATTTGCTACATGGACAATTTTTTAATGTACCTTTTTGTGTCTCCCAAGAACTCTTTTGCCTCCCTGCAAATTTATCTTCCCCTTATTAGCCCCTCAAAAGAGAATTTCTGGTTATGCCACTGATAGCCAATCATTCCTTATTAGATATAAAGCCCACTAAAGCGAAAGGACATTTCTCTTGTTGCTAATATTTATATAATATTGAATGTCTTTGAGGGTGAGGCGGATGCAATATTTTTTATGGAGTACAATATTTTCTTGTATCACCTGAAAATAAGTTATTCAATATTATTAGTATTATTATTTATATCAGGCTTTTGAAAATAATTTATTGGCATAAAATCATTTTCTTACCTTCAGCTCAGAGCAGCTAAAATATTCTTGAAAAGGTGCCCGGATGTGTACAATATCTTTTTGAATGCATCCTGGTACTTTTGGTAAAATGTGTACGCATCCTGGTACTTAGGGGAGACACGTAAACTAATCGGCAACGGCTTGCCGTTATCTGAACTAGACGGCAAAGTCAAATTTGGTGCATCTGGCGGGAACTTTGTCATTTTTATGCTTTAAAATTATACATATAGTGCACAGGTACACAATCAAATGTGTGAATTAGAGTAATTATCGATATGTTTAAGATTAGGGGAGAAATAGACTGTTCCGACTGGTGCAGATATCTGAACCACGTTGCCGATTAGTTTACGTGTCTCCCCTTATGTAAAAATGTGTACGCATCCTGGTGCAACGTACAATACACAGTTTCATAGTATTGTACAAAAGTCTGATGTTAATAATAATCATTGATATTGTTTAAATCTCATGTCTTTTTTGTTTTCAGTGTTTTCCATTGACGTATCATTTAGTTCCTGGTGTACATATATTGTTTGTCATACTTAATATTATCATGTGGTTCAATCTGCGTCGTGCCTATATCAGGGATCCAGGGTTCATACCTAAAAACACAGACGATTACGACAGAGCTATACGGCAGGTAAAGATTTCTTATTGTTTATGATTATATTTGTTGTACTCTCTAAAAATAAAAATTTTGTAACATACACAGGTTGAAGATCAAAGCCGAAGAATAATTGCATCATGCAAAATCAAATTTATTTGTCACATGAAAAGTTCCTCTTGTAGCTATTTGGTAAGAATCGGTTATCAATCTTGGCTGATAGGCCTGTATCTACTTTTTGCTTTCAGAAAATTTGGGTTTCAGAACTCTCTCTTTTGTAGGGACTATTCTTGTTTTTGATCTTTCAACAGTTACTTTCTGGCTATTTCATTGATTCTCATCAGAAAGAAGGAAATAAATTTGTTGCCAATTTGTCTTCAAAACTCTTGCCCCAGCATACTTCTTGGTCTAATGTGAAAGTATCCTGAGTAAACCATGAGGTATTCTCTATAATTAGCTAAAATCCATAGATTCAGATTCAGATATCCCTGGATGTTCCTCGTTAAGAGTTTAAGTAGGTTGATGTAGAAAGTTTTTTGATTTGTCAATGATGAGCTTTGATCAATATTTCACACATGTGTTGACTAGCTGCCTGTCTTCTGAACAGAGAATATGCCATGGAGGGTTATGTGAGTTCATATGGACTCTCCCTTGTCAGGTTTCAGAACTTGCCATTGGTCTCTCTTTTATTCAGATTATGTGAAATATTTTACAATTTGTGAAAATCAAAACTGGGCTTTCATGTTTTTCTTTAGTTAAATCAGTGAATAATTTGACTTTTTGGACTTGCGCCAACATTTTAGCCCTGCTGAAGTAAAGCATGCATGTTTGTTTTTCTTTATTACCTACCATACTAATAATTCATGCTATTTTTTCCCTCGGCAGGTTGCACATTTTGATGAGTGGAAGCAAGGAAAGAATCCCCTGAGCAGATTATGTCATACGTGTCGCATTGTCAAACCACTGAGAACCAAGCATTGTAGAACTTGTAATCGTTGTGTTAGGCATTTCGATCATCATTGTCCTTATATATACAATTGTGTAGGATATAAAAATAGGTAGGTGTATACAAGTAAAAATATTAATGAATATTTGGAGATGGTTTTACGGTCTAGCGAAATAATTAATTTTGTTTCTGGTAATCCTTCCATACCAACTGAAAGTGGGACATGAACCCCGCAAATCACACAAAACTGACCCATACATGTTCACACATCAAAAAAATTGGACTGAAGTAACTGCCATAATTACCAGAGAGTGCTGAGCTAAAATATGGAAATGCGACCAGCACCCTGCATTTTTGTTTACATTGTGAGCGAGCCTGTTAGGAACTATGATCCAACTGTTAGGGACTATGACACCGACTCAGGTGGTGCAGGCCGTGGCAACTCTTACTGGTTGCCATATGATATCGTAGCCGATCCCCGGCTGCGTCATGTCCTATACCGCCATGGCGTAACCCTTGGTTTATTCGTTGAAAAATGCAACTTTCGGGTTGGTCACTAAAATTATATTCCTAATCGATAAAAAATATGATAAAACCTATAAAATGTGGGGTTCATGTGTGAACCCCAGCGGATTTGGAATAACATAATTATGTTTATTACTATAAAGTATAAGAAAACTGTAATTTTTTGAGGAAATGTAAAAATAAAGTTTTTGTAATATCTTCTTCAATACGTGACCCATTAGAAATACACGTAAATAGTATCCTAAATTTGTGTTTTAGAAATTCCTCGTCCCTAAATTTAGTGGCTTCTATTAATCGTGTCCCATATCGCCTGCACTGACTTAAACTGTATCTTTCATTCTTGATCACAAATTTTAGTGATTCTAAAACCAAGAATGATGTCGATTATTTGCCAAAAAACAGTAAACTTTAACATTGGAAAGTGTACACCCGGAATGAAACATGAAATATTCCAAATCAAGTAAAGCCGTTTGCGTCAGATGTGTGCCTATATATATATTGTGCTGTGATTTTCAATGTGCGGCAATGCAACTCTCATATAATGTTTGATAATGGATAACCAATAAGTTCTTATTAGGAAGAGAAGTCACACACAATGACTAAGACTTTGGCTATATTATTCATGTTATTTGAGATTCAATGTTGATCCAAGTAACTCATTTGCCAGCTCAAAGTTGTGACGTACTGATTATGAATTCTGCATTGCCCCTCAAGACTGTACAGATTCCTAACTATCCTAACTAAAAATAATCAATTTTATTTTTTATTTCAGGGGTTATTTTCTTGGTTTCACAACGTCATTAGCATTGATGGCATTTATTACGGTGTACTTTGCTAACCTTTTACTCAAAGTAGATGGCTGGAATTGGCTCTACATTATTGGTCTTGTTGAAGTAGGCTTCTTTGGAATGGTGGCAACATTCCTTAGTTTAACTGCAGTAAGTAGAACTTAGCAAAAAATTGTTTGACAGAGTAAACAAAAATTCAGAATGCAGGGCCCACTGGTTGTAAATGCAACCCCTACCCTGGATTTTTGTTTACATTGGCCAAAAAAAATTGGCTGGTTTCACGTTAAGCTTGGAGAATGTGAAACTTATTATATTTGACTTATTTCTGTTTTAAGTATACTCTATCATATTCAATTGGTTGTACAACATAATGATCCTAAATGAATTCCATCTGATGAAATCTCACTTTGTAGTGTGCCTTAGTTGAACATTAGTTTGGGTTTCGAGAAGTCAGGAGTTTGAATCCTTGAAGAAACCACCTTTTGTAGACCCTATAGTGGGACTTTATTTATAACTGGAGGAACCATTTATACTTTTGGTCCCTTCTAAAAATGTTGGTTTAGGGTAAGGGTTAGGGTCGGGGCATGCTTAGTGAGTTTGAGTCAGGTCATCGTTAATGAGTTAGGGTTGGGTCATGGGTCAGTTTTGTTATCATTAATCTCGCTTTGAAATTTAAGAAAAAGCCCCAATTTGTTATAGACCCTGAGCTTATATGGGTACAGAATGGCTGCTGACTAAATAAATCTTTGTTTTTTCCGTTCCTTTCTAGTGGTGGAGTGCATTCATGAATATCAACACCAACGAACGCATGAACTTCAAGCGGTACACATACCTTCAAGATGCTAGTGGTCATTTCTACAATCCATACCACAGAGGGTACATCAGTAACATCAAGGAATTCTTCAATTTGAAGCCGACACTGGATGACGAACAGGTTGAACAGGCAGTGGTATATACTGTTTGAGGTTTTGTTATTTTTTCTTGTTTTTTTAATACTACAGTGACTACAGCTACGCACAGATTCAGGTCAGCATTAAAAAATTACAATTCTGATTATGATGTGATTTTGAAAACCTGCCACATGGTGAAAACCATATGTCACTTATTTTGATGTCTCCACCAAGCTTTTTCTTAAAGTTGACAATGACCTGGAACTAGAAATCTGAAAAAGTGGCTCATGGTCCTCAAAATTTTCAGAGAACCAGGGCCGTTTTTCTTTTTGTTGTTGTTGTTGTTGTTGTTGTTGTTGTTGTTGTTGTTGTTGTTGGGTTTTTTTTTTAACTAGGAGCCATTTCCGAATTTGCATATAATATTTTGGAACATGTTGATTTATCAATACAAGAACATCATGTTTGGTTTTCTTCTGATTAATATCTTTTGTTTTTCCAAAAATATCTCCGTTTCCAATCATATTTTCTTCATAAATATGGACTCATACTAGAGACAAAAAATTGTACACAGCAAGACCCGGGTGCTGAAGTAGGTAAAAATATCATCGCCTGGGACTCATTTTTTCTGTCCCATTTTTTCTGTCCCATTAGGCGCAAAAAGTCGGGAACCATAGGGTACAAATCGCTTAAGAAAACCTTTGGTCTCCACAATGTAATGAC
The DNA here is from genome assembly GCA_000969725.1 of Ophiothrix spiculata. Classification (NCBI taxonomy): domain Eukaryota; kingdom Metazoa; phylum Echinodermata; class Ophiuroidea; order Amphilepidida; family Ophiotrichidae; genus Ophiothrix; species Ophiothrix spiculata. The sequence goes on from JXSR01S001836.1 coordinate 196,732, forward strand.
AGTGGATGGATGGAGACATGAAAATAAGTAAGTTGCAGATATCACCACATTACATTCTAAGGTGTATGCACATGGTATAACTCGTCATGTGAGTGCAAGAAAGTTGTATCTGCAATGGCTGCCCTAAGTTATATTAACTTTACAACTTGTTACAAGAATGTGATAAATCCCTCAAAATTCCAGTCTTATGTCAGGTGATGGTGTCACCTGAAGAACCATTTCAAGAACCACTGACCCAAGACTGGAGATTATACAGTGTGCAATCCAAATTTATGACAAATGGCAGCTATTGCAGATACAACTTTTTTGCACTCACATAACAAACTATAGTTCATCCCAAAAGTATGGTCGAAGATCCAATGGCCCATAATCAGCAGTGAGAATAAAAGAAACAAATTGTACATTTTTCACCCTTGGCTATTGAAACATGAGGCTGGTACATATTCCACAATTCAGTATTCAAAACTGAACCTTAATGAACACTGTGGAAGGACTGGGAAAATATCACATAAGATATCTGCATTTGATTTTGTTTTTCTAGCAGCTGATAGTCTATACCTGGTTAGCAATCATGGACAATCTACTTGTAGGTTAATGTGAATTTGAGTTGGTGGTATTGCCTCCCCATGGACTTCTACCGATAGAAACAAATACAGATATGTCATAGCTAAACACATGTTGCAGCTAGCGTTTCAGTTGCATTTTTTCCTTCATACATTACAGTGATGTTTTCTAGCAAATTCAGCATTTTAGACATTTTATTTTCGTAAGAGGCCTTTGCACCATGATCTGATGACTCAAAAAACATGATACATGTAATTTTATGTCATTTGGACATATGGAAGTTTGCTTTATATAAAAATGCCAAAGCCATCTTTATCCTGTAGCTGTAAAGATGTAATAAATGATAATATTTTCAAATGAAATATTTGTTTTGTAATAGCAATACAGTACCACTGTAACTTTACAATTATTTACAATTTTATAGTAAATTTTTTTGGATGAAATGAGAAGTACAAGATTTGTTTTTATTTGCTAATTTGTGTTTAAATTTTATAATAAAACTTTTATAAAAAGATTATGGATAATTTAATTTCATCAATCACCCAAGTACACAAACATGTTTTGTTTTAGATTATATAATGAACACCCTTAATTGTGCAATGTAGGTTTGACAATTGCACATGCTAATAAGAGATAAGTGCATATAATTAAAGTTAAGATTTCAGGCTTGAAAATACAGCCCTCCATTTAATCGACCTTGAGAATTGCTGATATTTCAATGATTCTACAAAATTATCACTATGATACATGGAAGTATACAATGTACCTTACAGCACCTATGATTGAGGTAGGAGAGTAGACCTGATGAGATGCTTAAAATCAAATATTGAAGAACTTTAAGGAAATGAATATTCTTAATGATTTTGATCGATTTGTTTATTTCAAAATGTCAGATGATACATGAATTCTAATGGTGCATTCAGAGTCCAGCGATTTCATCACAGCAATATCACTCAATACGCAGTCTTTACACGCTTTACGAGAATTGCACTTTAAAATTTCAAGACTGCATATGGAGCGATGCTGCAGTGATGAAATTCCTGGACTCTGAACGCATTATGATTATAATGGTTTTTATTTGGTTTAAGGTTGAACCAGGTTGGGAAAAAGCGTGGAAATCAGGAAGCTCCTTCCCAGGAAATTAGAGTATTTGGTGGGAAATTCTGCATTTTCGAATACAGAAATTAGGGCATTTTTGAGTATTCTTCCTGGGAGATTCACATTCTTTCCAGTCCTGGGGTGAACTGGGGCTAATTGAATCTTGTGGCAAGTTGAACATTTAATATTTGGATTAGTGTCTTCAATAAGGCCAAAAAAAAAATATTGTTTGTTTGCCCTCCAGTGGAAAAATTTGAATTTTGGGTCGGTCGGGCGGTTAATCTTTTTTTTTTTTTTAATTTTTTTTTTTACTCTACACATATGATGTCATTCCATGGATTTTATCATGAATACCAAGCAATGCAGGGCTTAATCAAAAATTGTGGGTCATTATTTAGAGGAAATATGCATTTTATACTACTAAATGTGACTTCACACTGCTAAATATTACGTTTTACATCAAAAATATTGAGTTTTCATATTTTACATGTTTGAAGAAAAAAAAAATAAACTAAAATCGCGACCCTAATTTTTGGCATTTTTAGGGTCGGTCGCGGAGGGCAAACAAACATAATTTTTTTTTTGGCCTAATGGGAAACTCAAGTTATAAATATTCATTCAAGGGGATTATGTAAATTGCTCTATTTTTAGGTCCAAACAAGGTCAGTAGTATTCTCAAAACAAATAGAATCTGAACTAAAGTGAAACCATTTATTGGGATTTATCGGCATTTTTTTATTGTAATAGCCTTTAAATTTGTGAACATTCGTCTAAAACAAGCCGTAAATGCAGCAAGCTATAATTTGTTCTACAGGTAAAAACATCATTTTTTTTGACAGATTCACAATCTGCTAACTTCAAAACACCAAGCAAAGATTCATTTCAGGGAAATGTTGGGAAATATTGAAATATATCTGTATATTTTGAGGACAATCAAGAGGAAATATAGGGCTTTTTGAATGTGTTTATCGTAGATATACATTTTACTCCCTAACATCCTTTTTACTGTGATGTAAACTGTTCGTTCTTTTCATTCTAAATTTTCATATTATGCATAGTGTATGAAATGGAGACCTATTTTTCACCCCATTGCACATTTTCAAGTGTATACTAATGGGTAGCAGAATGTTTGATATTGATTTCTACAAGCTAGATTCAGCTAGAATAACAAAGATACAAATATGCTTATCAGCATTTTGCATATGGACTTAAAAATAACAGCTTCCCACTTATTTCAGCAATTCTAGCTCTCTTCACATGTATTACAGTGTGCTTCCTTTCTAAGTTGATCTAAAAGTCAATCTTTGATATGAGGTGCTACATGTACAATTAAGTTTTACTTTTTATTTTAATTGTTTTGTTTTGTTTTTTAATTTTAGAAATTATTTACTTTACGTAGAATTTTATCTGTAATAATTAACAATCTGAAATTAATGGTTGATTTAGGGGAATGTACCATAGTAAGCATCAGATCATCATAATTGATAGATAATTAGTGTTGGAGTAGTCTCCCATCACCCGAGGGGGGTATCACGTATATTGAAGGTAAAGATATGTGCTGCAAGCAAGACGCCCTTTTAAAGACTCTTGTCCATTTTCCGTACATCATAAGAGGCCCCCAAACTGTATTTTTGACCCTATATTGGAAACTCCATACTGCTTATATCTACCAAAGAGTAGTGAGAACCCTAGTCAACACACTATGTGCAAATTTCCTTTTTGGTTTTGATTACATCAAGGCTTGTAATAGACAGACAAGCTGTCAACGATGGTTTGTCATTCTCTGGAGAAGTTACAGGGAAAATCACAAAAGATACTGACAGGGAATTGAACCCAAGTCTTTCTGCTTGATAGTTTGATGCTCTGTTCTTGTTCAAAAATTGTATAAATTATCTTTTATCTTTTTAGTCAATGAATTCTTGTGTTTTTCTATTTATCTAGTCTTGACAAATATGAAAGATTATTTTGTCATAAGTCTTGTTTTGTTTTCTGAAATGTAAAATGATTTAAATAAGAAATAATATTATGTACATGTACCAAAATATGTCACATTTAAATATCTCACCTGTTCTAAGTTTCAACTGATGTGTAATATGAGACACATAGGATCAAACATATCTTAAGCCTGGAGGATTTTGTGTGAGTTGTACTTCTGTCATTCTTATGTTGAGTGTTATTTATAGCTTGGTCATAAAATTTGGTGATCGGCTTTAAGTAGTGTAACAGAAAACAAAACATGTTCTTGTTATTTTCTATGTATATTTTGCTTGTGTGTCTTACAGGCTGACTGACCTTGAGGTATGTTTTGATACAAAATGTGTCCCATCCATTATTTATCGGAATGGGTCTGTCTATAGTCGGCCTTCAAACAATTCGTTACCAAACGTTTGGTTGTGACGTCACCAAATATTTGCTATTGAATTGAAAGTATAGACCGTTAACAAACATTTGATGCTGCTTCGATGACTTATCCTTGATTCAATTTTATTTCTATTTTTAATTTTATTTTGAGTCACTCGTCATTTTGATGTCACAACCGAATGTTTGGTAGTGGCCAACTTTAGACCGACATTAAAAGTATATTTGCACTTTTTTACAAAGAGTTACTGTAATATAACTAATGGTGCATTCAGAATCCAGCAATTTAGTATCACTCAGCATCTACTGATACATAATCTTTACACATCAAGCAATGTTGCAGTGATGAAATTGCTGGACTCTGAATTAATACCAATGTGTTGTTGAAGGTAGGATTTGACAAAACAAGACTGGCAATAAGTGAGATTTGAGTCATATCTTAGATAGGGTCAGTAGGCTTAACTCTTTCACTCCGGCAAGCTGCTCACAGCGGCTCGCGATTGGCCGGAATGACGCAATTTTTTTGAATTGCTCTAAAAAACTACAAGCCTGAATTGGTCGAAAATTTGCCAGCAAGTAGTTGAAACCAAGAGCTATCTAGCGCCATCATTTTTATTAGCAAAGAGGACAACCCTGGCACTATACAATTATCATATGCTATCATAAAGTGAGGTGTCCATGAGCCGCTCAAAGCGGCTTTCCATCAAAATAGGACGGATGGTAAAAATTTTATTCCGGAGTGAAAGAGTTAATGTCCCAAAAAGAAAAATCAGGCTGAACTGTTCATTTGTCTGAATGTATCAAAACAAATAGCTACACTCCCCGTCGAAAGTATTTCTGCACAAAAACATTATTCAGCATATCTCAAAAGGCGTTTATCCAATTTTCATCATTTTTTTTTTGACAGATTCTATATTGTATAATTATCAAACTAACTAATCCGTAATTGCATTCATTGTATTCGAAAAATATGGCATTTCATGCACATTACTACTTTCCTCTGCACATAAAAAATGAGTTTATATACATTTCTGCCCATTTGTTTTAAAACTTACAACCTTAAAATATTCTATCCGGTTACAAAGTAATAATGAGGTTATGAAATATTGATAAGTTACATATTAATGAGATTTGTACTTGTGGTGTATTTGTATCTGAACAATGAAATAGATCATTTCTATCGCAATGGAAGATTGACTATTAAAACAAACATCGATTTATTTATATTGAATAGATAAGTTACTTATACTAGTATGAATCTTTGATGAGTTAGGTATTTTATTATAAAAAAATGATGTTTCTGAACGTTTTTAATTATGCGGAAATACTTTTGAGTGGGAGTGTATGTTTATTACTCAAAACAATATGGCAATCCTTGTTTAGATCACCTACTCATACCTGCTCAGGTGATGGTTGCAATAAAATTAAGTCATCATAAACCTAAAGAATGTTTTTCTTTACATTGCTTGTTAAAATGTTCATGTTGTTTTTGGCTTACACCAAGCCTATCAATATTGTTTTTACTTTGACCTATTTATTTCCTGGACAGTTTTGTATAAAAGTAAGACTATATTGTTGTATCTTAAATTGCTGTCAGATTATTAGCTATTATAGTGGATAGTATAAAGATCCTCCATTTTGATCTTTAATCTTAATCATAACTATGTGATTATAATTTAATATATGCTTATCTCTGTTTGTGATAAAACAGCAGATAGCGCTAGTCATTCAAATATACAAGATATATGCCTCAATATTTCAACATACATCCTCATCAGGAGAACTCCTTTGATGATGGTGGAGTAAGGTCTTATGCTAGAGGAAAGATTACCTTTGATTCAGATAAGGTCTGAATCTGATAGAGTCAATTTATAATTCTTTTTGAGCTACCTAATATTTTGTGAAACAAGTCTTTGTTACCTTGATAATCTAATATATAATTCCAATGCATTTTCTAATCAATAACGGATGCTTGGTGTTGTAAATCACCAAACATTTTCACCAAGTACTCCTGAATGTGGTGTATTGATTTTTCATCACCAAGCCTCTGTTATTACTAGAAAATACATTGGAATTATATATCAGATTATAAGACAACAAGGACTTGTTGCACCTAATATTTGGTAGCTCATAAGTATTAATTGACCTAAACTCCCTTCAATATATAATGTTTTTATATGACCAAAAGGTCATCTTTGGTCAAGCATAATTGCATCACATTTTCCATTATAGGAGGTCTCCTGATGAGGATTTCTATTGCAAATCTAATTATTGAAATTAATATCTCAAATATTCTTGTGTTGAAAAACTTTTAAAACTATATATGATGACTGATTATGTAATTTATATTCCACATTTCATCATATATGTCCTGTGTCTTGAGTTTTGCTTCCTGCATTTTGTTGGAACCATTTGTATTTATAGTTTGTACATTAACTTATAAATGCAATGTCATATATGATTATATTCCTATGATAAAGTGTGTATAGATTGTGGAAAAGCATTTTGTACTAAAATGTGTTATTTAAAAGATTGATGATTGACGCTTTGTTGTCCTTATTTTCACTTCTTGTGTGTATTTAATCCTACTATGCAAGCGTCAATGAGAATATTGAACCTATCATCCTGGATACCCTGGTCACATAACCTTGCTGCTAGGTTACGATGTGTTTGCGGCATCATACCGAGTAGAAATAAATGGACACTGATTGGACACTGTCAGTGCGGAGACCGGGCGATGTCGCAGAAGCATGCCGCAAGAATTCAATTCTGAGTAAAAACTTTGCGGCTTGTATACAATGTCTTCAGTTATGGTCCTAAAATCAGCAGCGTCCAACCGTGACCTACCAGGCATCACAAGAATTCAACGGTGTCATACCGGTGTTTCGGCTTCCTTCCGATTACCAGACACCTGTCGGCTTATGTGACCATAGTATAAGTGTTGTCAAGCATTCAATGCCATCTCGACATCAAATCTTGAACGAAACAAAACAAAACAAAAAAACCAAAAAAACAGCAAGATAAATTTTATAACACATTTTATTCATCCCAAAGTATATCTTCACCCTAACCTGTGCCTAAATAGGTGAAGGCAAATGGTGAATCTTCACCTTGTTCTATCAGTGAGATGGATCTGCACCTAGAGGGTGTCAAATCGTAACATTGAATTTTTTTGGAGAAGTGAATTTCCGCCTTATTTTTACAAAATATTGTGAATGAGAGATGAATCTTTGTATGGGATGCCCAGGACTAATATAAAAGTGAATGCGAGTGAAGGGTTTAGGAGGGTAGGTTCAACATTCCCTTTGATGTGTGCATTAAATACATAGTTTGTATAGAACTATCAATTAGAAAAGAAAACTGAACAAATACTGACGCATTTTTATTCGAGCTTCATAACAAGCACAGATTACATGATCCTAGTGACTGCAAGTTGATATACATAACTTTTTAATTGGAATTTGTTAAAAAGATAACTTTTTTAAAACATTTGATCAGGTCCAAATTGTTTTGCTTAATATCATGAGCAGCAAGTTAACCATGATTGTTAATGATACAACCCAGTGTTAAGCATCCCATCAGTTTATTTCCCTAATGCTGAGTATTGAATATTTAGTAGATGGCATCACCTGGTGTGATATTGAATATTTAGTAGAGGATGTCACCGGGTGTTGAATATTTATTAGATGACACCTGGTGTTGAATATTCAGTAGATTGCATTACTTGAGAATAATGAGGTAAGTGTCCGCTTTGGGAGCAAAATATTACAGCATATTAGATTAGATCAGCCCTGTTACTCTTTTCTTGTTGACGAATAGCACCACTCTGTTTACGACACATGAATCAGAGAAAAGTTATCTACTGCAGATAGTAATCTGATAATAGATAGTAAACTGATATAAACTTGAGTTATATGCCTATACAATTCAGATATAAAAGAGACAGTAAGGGTATCTTGTGTTTTAGATGTTTGTGATGTCCTCTCTGTTGATAGTTGATGAATGTTCCAAAAATATTGATAATCATTGATTGCCTGCAGATGTCCCCCAAAATAGGTTGTGTCTGTCTCATCCTCAAACAAATCAATGACGACCATACCTTGCTCCTTCCCCCATTCTTGATAATTGATTACCATTAAAAATTCATGCTTTATGGATTGGTATATTAGCAAAAGAAAAGTGAAGGGGGAAAGGGAAATCGAAAATCAGGTCTACATTTCTGATTTTATTTATCTATATTTTTATCATATAGCTCAATTTTAAGAAAAAAACCTAAAACTGTAGAAATTTAGTCTTTATTAAAACTCACGTTTCAAATTGTAAACCTGAACTTTATCAGGCACAAGAAGACCATGATGAATTCCTGATCAAACTGTACCCTCGTCATTGCAGTTTTTACCATCGGCTGACTTCACCCCTAATGATCCGAATCGAATAGACCCTTAATTGTTGACACAATCTCGATGTTACTGCCTTGTGTAAAAGTTATTTGGGGGCTTCAACATCACTGGGGGCAAAGATGGCGGAAGGCATAAGACAACATAAACCAGAATATTTCCGAAATTTGACAATCTAACACATTTAAGACCATCAACCTGACAATGTAACGGATTTCTGGACACATTTGAGACCATCAATCTGACATTTAAAAATTGGATATGGTCCATTGAATTTTGATATGTTTTAGCAGGAATAAAGTTCAAAATGGTAAAGTTGTGCATCTTTCAGACAGTATCAATCTGTCTGATCTTTGCTATTCAGAACACTCAATCCGATTTCCAGCGGAGTCCTACAAGCAGAAATGCCTTCATGGAGCTCGGACGATTTGAGGACTGTGGTGTAGACGCAGTTCCTGTAGACACATTTGATGCTCCAACAAGAATCCAGTGTGGATTGCGATGTCTGCGTGACTCACAATGTCTTTCGTACGAGTTTAACGATGTAAACCAAACTTGTAACTTGCATTCGATTGGTGCTCTGATGAATTTAGTTCCTAAATTTGGTTTTATTTACGCTGATGGGGATCAACCAAATGTTGTAAGTATATCAACAGACTGAAATTGACAGTATTTTGTTGTGATCATTATAAAATCTAATAATTTAAGTGCACAGGTAACCCCTCATTTTCTGAGATATTGTTCGCTTTGTAACTCGGCAAGCGATAAGTATTATAAAAGTATACATTTCTGGATGAGGATTTTCTCGTAGAAGATGATGGTGAGCATGGGCGTCATTTCAGTGGGGAAAGGGGGACATGTGCCCCCCCCCCCCCACACACACGTTTTGAAGGGTGGGGAAATGTCCCCCACGGTTTTTATTTATTTGCAAATTTCTTTACCCACAAAAATACGTGTGAGGAACACCCTTAGAATGCAAAAAACGCTAGGGCTTTAGAATCCCCCTGACCCCCACCAAGGGACTCTGTCTTCACATTACCCACAAAAATACGCGCTAGGAACCCCGGGGGGTTCTTCAAAAAAAATTGTACGGGTATGTGCCTGCCGGAATCAGAAAAACTGACAATCTCTATACCTATTTTTGGCTCAAGAACCCACCCATCAGTATACCAATTTTAATGGAAAAGCACCCAATTTTACTCAAATTGGGTGCTTTTTTTGCAAATTTTC
>JXSR01S001839.1:5047-15204 GCA_000969725.1 Ophiothrix spiculata
TTAAAACATTTGTCTTATGTTTTGGATGTTGGAACCTGATTAATATGATAGAATACACTTCAAAGGTAACGTTACTGATGAAATTAGAAATTCGAGCTTGGACGTGATTTTGGACTATGCTCAGCTTCAATGGCCCGTATCTCGTAATTTACTATGCCGGTATTAAAGTACCTTTCGATATGACGAGTCACATTTATGCAACCTTGTATTCTACCAAGTTTTGACCTGTGCCATTCATGATATTCAGATTCATTTGTTATGCGTACCCCGTTGAGCCTGTCATAAGTAGAGTTCTTAAGTTGATTCCAAAAGGCAAACTGAATTAATCCAACAGGTTTTCCCACTTCACCGAAGCTCAAGATTCAAGTCGTGAGACGTAAGATAAACTCTTATTCTCTCTAGAAAATTATAATTTCGATGGAATTATAGTCTTGAATTTAATTTTTGTTGTCAAACTTGTCTTATACATGTTCATAGTAGGTTTTCTTGATTGTATGACATGACTCGAATTATGAAATTTAAACAAAGTAAGTTATTAATATGATTGAAACTATATAGACCAGGAACAGAAGATGCATCGAAATTAAACTTAAGTGTGTCACTTCGGTATGTAGGTATTAGTATAGATCAACCAACAACTAATCTAGGGTGGTTACCAGTCAGGGATGGTAACATAAAGAAACAATAAGTAAAAGATATTGCAAAAGTCAAATATACAAAAAAAATAAGTTATGCATGTAACTTACTTGAATCTCAGTTACATCATACATATACTCAGTTATCACTTGGAAAATTGGTATCAATATAAACAACATATAGATGACTAATACTATTCTAATTTCCAATATTTTGAAAACTCACATAATAAAAAACAGGTTTAACTCTGACTTACGTATTAAACGACCATCTTTAAATCACAAATGTTTGACCAGTACTTGAGGCTTTAAATTACTTACCATCATGTAACAAACATGGCGCGACCTCTTGGAAGCTATACGTATTGTGTGTCGTGAAACAATACAATAAGTAGATTGCAAAACGTCTGTCTCTGTATAGATAATCTGCCTTGGGGCGATATCTTGTATTTCAGGAAATAGTATAAAACATCATATGGGTTGATATAAAGAGGTCGGGATAACTAGGAGAAATGTGAGACACTTTTTAAATGAAGCAGAAAAAGGAAGATATAAAACTTAACATACAAACAATGTCAATGATAGCAATACATCATGATTTTATGCACAATCTCATATAAAGTCAGTATTTCAGATGTTCAGATTTATTAGAATCATATACAGTATCATGGCAGACCTGAGGCTGAATTGCATAAATACAATGTTAAAAACCAAGAAAGAGAAACATAAAAACAATTAAACAAAAAAGCAATGTAGAATAGATAGACAGTTGAGGAGCCAGTGATTAAACCCAAGAAAAGAGGGGCTGACAAACTGGAGATCAGGATATATTCAACAATTTGATGTAATGAAGAAAAGGGCTCCTACAAAACCTCAAATGTGGGAGCTGAAAAAGGTGAAAACTGAATCTGACTATAGAGTGCAGTATCAAAGTACACAAATGGGCCAACAAACGCACAGCCAATGCGCGGACTGACGTCTTATCTAAGCTTATCGTCGTCTCAGGTATGTTCATGCTAACAAAATGGCCGCTTAAAAAAATCTTCGTTTTGCTCCTTAATTTTCCTCATCCGTTAAAATCGAGACTTATTTTTATACGACTAACCGCACAGTACAAAAGCGGAAAGATAACGGCTTATGATGTGGTAGGTTACTATATTCATTTTCACACAGATTTTTACATAATTTTTGATATGTTAAGCTTTCATATTTTTAACACATGTATTGTGCGTTTGGTAGCCTGATAGAAGAACATAGTACTGATTTTGGGGAATAAATGTCCTGAGAGGAACAGTATAGATTATAGTATTATTATTACAGTATATCACAAACAATATTATTACCAAATGAAATATCTAAACAAATATTTCAACAGTTATTATTTAATAAGTTTCCTGTTTAGTGCATCTCGAATTTTCATATATGTAATTCAATCTTATAATAATTATATAATCAATCCACACATTTTGCATAAACTCCTATGTGGAAAATCTGTTACAGAATATCAAATATTCAAACTAGATTGCTATTGGATATAAAAACAGAGAGCGATAGGATTGTACTGAAAATTGTTGTTTTTCATCGTTATCTAGGAAGTATTATAGGCAAGTGTGGAAATGTAGGTTTGTATGTTTTTTATTTGTTTGAGAAAACACCATTACCTATTTTTACATAAAAGACTTTCAGACAATATAGTACACTGAAAATCAAAGGCACGAAACAGAATTTATTATAAAACAAAGTTAGCAATCTTCTGGTTTTATATAGTTATAGCTGCGATACTTTGAGTACAAACATCAGGATGAAGATTTGTATCCAGTTCCGTCACTTAATGCCCAGAGAGAAAACATGGTTGCGATCTCACCAAACAACAAAGTGTGATGATCACACTTTACAGGTTTTTGCCTCCATCTTTTAATGTTAATGTAGGTTTTGCATTACCTTTAATGATACGAATATGTATTACTTATGTTTAGGAATTGAATATGAAATGCATTTATCTTTGGCATTTTAGTTAAAAACTGCTTTTTTTTAAACTCTCTCTTAAGGCACAATGTCATACAAATTATTGTGGGCATTTATATAGCACAAAGTATTTTAATGAAACTCTACTTCTAACTTTGTTTATGGCTCATTCTCAGATAAAGCGTGCAACTTTGCCGTTTTGGTGTCGCTCATGTTCGTGTTACTAGTTTAGCGTTGTTAAGCCTATTACAAATAATTTGAGTGATCTAGTTAATACAATAAAGTCACATTAGTAACATGTGTGAAGCTAAACATTTTAGCATGCCAGGAAAGTAGATAACGATTAATCTGAAAATGCAAAATCGTTACTTTTCCCCATGTCGCCAGCCATACTTTTTACGTTTTATGTGGCCCCGTTCCTAAAATATTCGGGCATTTCAAACGCAATGCATATTTTTTAATAGCCCGTAATAGGTATTAGTAATGACATATAAAGTTTAATTATATTAAGTATTTAATATGACATAATAGCTTTTTAAATCATGTCGCCAATATTGCAAACAGATACGAACCAAATTCTAAAATCGATAACAAAGTGTGAAAATCAATATGTTGATGGATGATTCCGCATTAGATTTATCAAGTAAACTTCAGTCTTGAATAACATATAATGTTATATAGAATTATATATTTACAGTAATGATTTACAAGGATATTAATATCAAAAAAACCCTATGTGACTGTCACGTCGCAACAGATACGAACCACACATTTTGTCGCCTTTTCGCAAAACGCGGTACACTATGAGCGAAATAATACACCACAGTGTAGTATGTGTAGAGCTTCTAATTTAGTGTAAAGATCAAGTTTGTAAGAAAACTAATTTTCTCAATAATGAATATTTAAAAAAATATTCCAACAGATACGAACCAACAGATACGAACATTAGGTATAGGGAATACAATGGTTAAAAATCAAGTATTTTTAAAACATATCCCATGCACTTTTTCTTCTTCAGAAGCCATTAGAGTTTATGATTTTGTATGTTTTTCATGAGTTGTTAGTAGTCAAAATTTCAACATTTCTCTAACCAAAGTTGCACGGTTTATCGGAGAATGAGCCTTATAGGATGGGTATAGGAACAATGGGGGAATGAAAATAAGCATCCACACGCTTTACTTTCCTTTCCAGAAAAAAATACAAATGCTCCGATTGAAAGTAGTCATATACATTAGATCTTTTACTCCCCGCTAATCTTATTAGAAATCCTACTCTAAATTTACAAAAGAGGATTAAAACCAGCTAAATTCAAATCCCCTGACATGGCTCTTTATACTTCTACATAGGTTTTATCTTTTTGTATAATACAGAGATCATATGTTGTGATTTTTATATTTTACGTCGGGGTCTTTTTTCGTACAGTAACGTAGATTTTGTTAAATGAAATCACATTCAATATATTTAGAAACTATAGTTTCAAATCCCCAAATCCCTTTTATATACACTATTATATATAAACTTAGTTAACATGAATGACTGCACAAAATGAAATATTTCCTATTAATATATTGAAAAAATATTAGATGAGTTAAACATTTATGAGTATGATTGTTTTTGACATAATATTCAGTTTTAAAATTTAAAAGAGCACCGGAATAAAATTGAATATGATGTAATATAATAATAATAATATTTAGATTTCTAGGATAAATGAACATGAACTGTCTCGTGATTTTTAATTTATCAAAGTTCAACAATATAAAGGTCATCGCATTGGGATGAGTATTATGTTATACATGTAAAATGGGATATTCATGAGTGTTTGTTTGTTTATTGACAATCACATATATATTATTCATAATGCTATTAACCTATAGTAATATGGCCGTAATTGGATATGTGTTTTCGTCTATCTGTGAAACATTAATCGGGAATGTACTTCATCATTCATGTGTTTGCTAATCTTGATTTTTCAATGTATTTTAAAGCATTACTATAAAGTGTTAAAAATGAAGCGCCCCCTGTCACCCATGACTTTCGATTTTTTTTAGTTTACTGGGTTTGTTTTGGGTAGATAGTAATACCCTCCAAATAATTTTGCTTAATTATGCTTACTTTTTCAGTTATGGCCATTTGTTGAATTAAATTCGGGATCCCGAATTTAATTCCACATGTATTAGTATAGAAAGCATACATGTGCCTTTTATCCATTTTTCAATGGCAAAACAATTTTTTGACAAAATACACTTGAAAATGCTTTCAGATAGGTACATTCCTTCATTTTATGCTGTTTTTACTATAAACCATTTTTGATCAAAATCTTATAGTATTGCTTTAATTTTTATGCACTCTTAAATATCTTATATAGGATTAAAAAGTGACCTTTTCGCAATAACCGAAACACGATTTTTCACTATTGATCTTGCGTAGGTTGATATTTCACGAACCTTTTTAGACTAGTAAATCTACAAAATTGCACAGGGAATACATGGACGAAATTGAAACACATGTTTTGGCTAAATCAGCAGTTGATGACTTCCAATAACCAAAATGGTTAATTTACATAACAATCACTAGGAAGCAGAAAAAGTATGGGTTTATCTAATTCCGAAATATTGTTCATGAGATCAATTAAAAAGTAAAACAGATCATATCAGGGGCACGTACATGTATTTGACTATTTTGAATCTGACGATATGACTCTCATAGGACCGAAAAAATGACATGCACCCTTAATATTAGAGAACATGATGGTATGCGTTTCAACAAGATTTAATCGGTTATGAAATTTCATATTTATGTTTTGCGGCCATTTCTTTTTAAAATTTCAAGTCTGACCACTTTTTCCGCCCCAGGCTGAAGGCATTTTACCTGTAAATTGACTTCTAAAGTAAATTAAATTTATCTTTAGAAATATTCTACATAATTCAATGAAACATCAGCATAATAGACCTTAATGAACTGTATACATTGCCTGTGATAGTGTTTTGGAAGGTAAGAGGTGGTGAAATTAGTTATACTATAGTGTTAGTTAGGCCGTAATCCATACGGCCTCAGCCTGAGCTGGCAGTAATTTAGGGCGTACCCCATACGCCCTAAGACAGGAATTAATTAATTAATTAAAGTCTCTTAAGGTATAACAAAATATACCTTCTATCATTTTTTTTCCACCAAATCTAATACTCGTATAGTTTATTATACATCCTTCTTCGGAAATAGTTTGAAACGATCATTAACGTTATTTACTTAAAAAGCTTTCAGACGTTACAAAACACTGTTAAATATTAGACCTGAGCTGATAACCAACATACAGATATGTGAGTATTGCCATAGAATCTTGAGTATACACATAAGATTGGTGTAGATTACGACATTTAGAGCTTCGAAAGGAAATAATGTATACCGCTCAATAAACACAACGTAGTGATGGTGTTTGCTATTCCTTTTAAGATGTACGTCGGTATATACATGATCAGCATAATTCAATACTTTGATATTTGAAATGTTATTTCGGTTTGAGGGTTTTTGCGTCTTTTGAGTGTATCTATATGAAGATTTGTTAATTATTATTTTTTTTCTTTCTCACTGTATTGGGCAGCTTTATATGTGTCTGTTCACCTCTTTACAACCATAAATACAGAAAACTTCATTTTGCACTACAGGTGAATACATGCCAAGGTCGTGATTTGCCAAAATTAATTTTGGTAGCTTTGCAATTCTTATGCTTACTTCAAAAACACCTGCAAAGTTTTATTTTTAAGAAAATGATTGGAGATAAAAAAATATATCTGTATTTTCTGAGGACAGAATATATATATATAGGGCCTACACATCCTTTAACGTGTTTATCCCAGTTCCACCTTTCACTCCCTTGCCACCTTTCAAGGACTCATAACTTGACTTCTGGAAACCGGGTGAAGTTAAATAAGTTGTCATTTTAATTTTCATAGCATGCATGAGTGTTGCCAATTTTTAAAAATCTGAAAAATAAATTATTGTTGGTTCGAGATAAGCGGTCAGATACAGACACGGTTATAATGCACAGTAATTGCGTATCCGTTGGACAAGAAAAACATCCTAACAGTTTCAATGAAGAGAATTTACACTTGGTAGTTGAAAGGAAACTGGTGAAAAATCATTGCACAGTTCCTCATGAAATTGCAAGCTTTTCTTGCCTGTCACTATTTTGGATTGTTTTTCAATTCTAATAGAAATAAATTAAAATTTATAGTCATTTCAATTTCAATGTCATTAATGTTTCTGTAAATAAAATTACATCTTGTTTGGATATGCCGAAATGAAGTTTTAATGAATAAAACGTGTACCAATTGTTCTTTTCATACCAATTTTAAACGTTTGTAAATTTTAATCAATTTTGTCTTCCTCTACCATGAAAGAAGTGAATTAATAATTGTCTTGTGATTTACAAAAGAATTTAGAGCTGTCTCACCTCTTGTCTCATTTTAACAAAGACATATATCAATGCATTTCATTTAATTGAAGTTTTGCCAGTACTGACAACAAACAAACCCTCGAGTACACTTTTAACTCTCTTTAAATTGAACTTGAAACAAATTGCGCAGTCCAATAAACTTTCTATATAAAAGCTTCATGTTTTAAATTGTTCAAAGATTAACACCATATAACACAATTTTTGTGTTTGAGAAATTAACTTAAAGGGGCAATTCATGATCCACTTTTCACACTCAAAGTCACCTCTATCAAAACTGAGTTTTTTAGCTTATAAGAATCGACAACTGGTATATGTTACGACCCCCAAACCATTCTTACATACGTGCTTGCATTTTTGAGAAAAGTGAGAAAATGTGTCATTTTCTAATTATTGTCGGGGCCCCGACAGTAATTACAACACAGTAGCCTATGGAGATTTTCAAAACGCTGAAAAGCTTGTAACTTGGAAACGAATGGTCGGAATCAAGTGAAATTTTCAGTACATATTTATGATGTACTCTTCTTCTTATTAAGCTAGAAAACAGGCGAGGTTTTTGTCCCATCAAAATCATGAATTGCACCTTTAATTTATTGTATATATTTATATTTATATATAACAATAAATGTAACCCTTCACCTCAAACCAGCCGTAAATGTAGCTTCTTATCATTTTCTCTTTTTCAAACATCGTAAAGACCACGCTATAATTATTAAAATGACGCCCTGTTGAACTTCCCGAAGATCCCGAAGATAAGGTATGGAATGTCAAAGGTTGTCTTATACCATACCGTATTTCTGTTGTTGGTCCTCAGAACACAACAATTTTCATATTGCCAATTATGTTCTTGCATTGAAACTTTGCAGGTGTTTGGAGAAAAGGTTAAATATTATGAATCTGTAAAAATATGATTTTCGCCAAAATACGACCTTTGTATGTATTTTCACCTTTACGCAAAATGAAGTTTGCTGCATTTACGGCTCATTCGAGCTGAAGGGACACAAATACAGTTTTGAAAAATTTAGCTCATTCTAAAATTAGCAACCTTGTATTCTAACCTATTCATGACATTCACGATCATTTGTTATGCTTGCCATGCGCCAGGTTAAGAGTATCACAAGTAGGGTTCTTAAATGGGTCCCATAAGGCAACATGATTTAATGCAACAAATTTAACCCCTTCACATCTTGTAGCTTCTTGGTTATAATTCAAATGATATTCTGTTCTTGAATTCAATTTATGGTGTCAAGCTTTTTTTTCTGATTGCATATTAAAGACTCAAATAATGAAATATTTAGATCATGGATAGAGAATGTATCGAAACCACATTTACTGTGTATTTATTTATGTATTGATAAAGAATAATCATCAACCAACAAAAAATCAATAATTATCAACCAACAAATAATCAGGGGTGGTTGGCATTTAGAGTTAGCAATGCGATGAAGTTAATTTTTTGCAAAAGTAAAACATAAACAAAAGCTACATTCAATAATCATATTATAAAGATTCCTTCGACAAAACCAAAAAGTTACTTACGATTTGCAAGTTATCAGAAATGCGACGATCCAATTTCTCTCTTCGATGATGTATAATCTCCTGTGAGGACGCCATCATTTGGAACTCTTTGGGGAGAGAAATCGGGTTGTCGCATTTCTGATTTCACTTTCTGGTTTTGACAAAGGAATCTTTATCAATATATATTCAGAATCTATTGTGAATCTCAGTTACATTCTGTAATTTTTTTGGATTTTATGTTGGCAAACATGCGAAAAACTTCGACATTTTTTCATGACCCTGCTCAAATACAACTGTCGATCTTAATCACACTGTTACAAAAACAAAATCTCCTGACCTTAAATCTGACTAACATTTGATCGGGGACCATTAAGATAAAAATAAAATTTGAACTGCTGCCATATCGAAACACAGTACTTGTCAGAACCTACATGTTTCGCCTTTCGTGAAATCAATAACACTTTGTTATGCCACATTTGAAGATTAATATTTTTTGTTAAGAGTGGTCAAATATCAATCTTTATCATTCAGTAGATATAAATACTGTAATTTAATTGGTCAATTGTCATTTTCAAGCCATGAAAGATATTTTCGTATTACTCTATTAAATTTGCCAGAAGGGTAATACGAAATTTTCGTATTGCACAGCTCTGTTACAATTATTAATTTGTGCGCACCGGTAAATAACTACGCAATACGAACTACCGAGTGAGTCACAAAAACTGCAATAGTTAAATAAAAGCCATATTTTAAGAACAAGAGATACCATGAACATGAAATGTATATATCTAAATAGACCTTTAAAATGGTGAAAGAATGGGGAAAATTGATTAAGGCGTCATAGAGAAACACTTATTTGAATAGGAAGGCATAAAAACAGTTCTGTCCAATTGTCGTGCATATGTTTTATTCAATACGTAGGACACAATTATGACATACTCTTTTCTCTTTGGTTTGGGAACGTTGAAAAGGGCCGTTTGAGCTTGGTGGCCCTGAATGTTCAATATTCGGTTGAACGTGGACTGGGACACATGTGGCAGAGGATTTCTTTGCGAGCTCACTTCGGGATCCCTTGCCTGACGAACGCGTTCGACGTTTCTCCTGCTTCTTGCCGTTCGCGGTCTTCAAGATCTCTCTTTATTTACTTTATTAACTGTTCTTGTTCTTTTGAATTTCGCACATGGTAAACCTGATTGGGGGAATGCACCCCGGAATCTCCGTTTCACTTCTGCATGAGATTTGGTGGTAAAATAAACCTCAGCAATAAGAGCACGTTGCTCGTTTGTGAACTGATCTTGAGGCATTTTAAACAGTGACTGATTGATAAGCTCTCCCTTCTAAGACAGTACCCCCAAACGTGTCACTTTGCACTTGGAAAGACCGCCTAAATTATCTTTTATATGTAAATTAATAGATTAAGAGGAGTTTTTCACTGGGGCAAGGTAATCGGTCGGTGTTATTATTCAAGAGGTGCATGCACGAAGTTCAATTCAATATTGGTACTTACTCGTTATGAACTGTTGTTTGACGAGGCATGCTCATTTGGACAGAGCTGTTTTCATACCATAATATTCAAATAAGGATATCTT
>JXSR01S001839.1:26162-39414 GCA_000969725.1 Ophiothrix spiculata
AGGATCAAATTTGATCCCAAAAAGGATAAGCTCATATTTGATACTTTATGGGATCAATTTGATCCTTTCTTTTTAAGAGTGTATATTAAAGTCCATTTATTACTTAATTACAATTTGTGACCGAGTCTATTAATATAATCAGCAGAATGTTTTACATCAAATAATTCAATTATGAAAACAAAATATGGTTACTAATGTTTCATGCAGCCAATAATAACACACACCAGTTACGCGTGATATTGATTTTAAACAATTTTAAATAATATCTATACAATCTTATAACTGTTATCATTGTTATCCCGTTACTGCAAGTTAGTTTTCTTCTCTTCCTCTTATTATGTTTTCAAAGAAGCAAAAAGAGTTTGTTTATTTTTTGTTTGTTTAATAGACCTTGTTGATAAAGTGATTCAAGAACAATAATTGTAAATTTCAAGTAATTAAGACAAATCATATTAAATGGATTCTTGAAATTGATAATGTTCTTACTAAAATTCAGGTTATACAATAAAAAAATAATATAATTAAAGTCATTTTCAAATGAAGATCTGTCAAATAATCAAACCATATGAAGTTGTCATATGGCATTTGAAACGATTGTTGTGTATCAAAATAACCAGAGACATTTTATCTATTTATAATTTATTGTTGAATACGGTATATCTATATCTTCCACATTGTCTTCAAGTTGATAGTTATGGTTTGAAATGTCTTGTGGAATTCTTTTCCCATAAATAGAGCGATTGAGCCAGATTAAATATATGAGACTATATAAGTAACTAAAGTATATATGAAACATAATGACACAAAGCAATCGGAAACAATTGCTTGTCTCAAAATAATCACAGACAATATTTGTTTTCATTCTTTATTGTGGAAAATTCAAAACATTTATAACTTTATGATACTATATAACAATAAAATAGTTTTTGTTACATATGCCTCACAGTTTCCACATGGAGCCTGCCCTATGGATTTTCATTAATCTTTTAACATCCATTGAGATTTCCACTTGATAAATTGGGCGATCTATTTGCTGAATTTGCAAAGGAATCACTCGCTTTAGTATGGGTCAAAGGCAGTAGAATTGCATACCCTTTTACACTATGAATTTTTGTCGGTATTTTAAAAAGGGAAAATATGATAATAGAAATGAAAAAGTGCTATTGGTTTCATATAATAAACTATATTAAAGATGTAACAAAATATCATAACAGCTAATCTACAATGCTCAATTAAGAAACAGAATGTCCCAGAAACAACCTTACAATCGTTGCGAGTAATTTTCTTAGGTTTAACGGGTAGTCAGAAAGTATGTAAAATGTTGCATTTCAGTTATTATCCATGAATTGAACTTATAGATACCGGTTATTTCATTTCTATCGGTAGTGTACAACAAAAGGTATTTTTATCAAATATTTTGGTAGATTTTTGTCTGCTCCAGTTTCATGAAGTCATAAAGTTGGGGTGTTTCTGAATGGAATGAAAATCTTGGAAAATAAATGATATTTGGCTTCTTTTTCTTATTAAATGTGTTCATTTTTTCAGCATAGAGATAAAAGATAGCATGCACATAATAAATTAGTAAATATTGTTACGGTTGGACAAGCAGATCAAGAACAATACTCAATAGAAATTTATTCAAGGGGAACTTGCAAAAATCATGAGATTGGACCAGCAAATATTACATCCAAATATTTAACAAAGCATCACTTCTGTTCTAGATTACCGATTGAAATGAAATAAACATCACTAGTATATTAAAGTCTGTTCCACAGACTACAAACTCTCTGACTCTCATGTAAAGCAAAGAACTTTACATGTAAAGATTGTATTTTTTTCAGGGACACACTGTATTCATATATCTTGAAAGATTCTGTACTATTCCTATTTATTTTGACATCAACTTGTCATTTCTCTACACTATTCCCTATTCCCTGATCAACCGGTGATATTTATGTAATCCCAACTACTCTTTTGCACTTTATGGTAAGCCTAACACAATTTGAAAGCCGTTCTGTTTTGAATTGCATAATGCCTAAATATATACTATATTTAATGGTACCATGCCTTTCCTTTGTGACACTTTTCGCCAAGCACTTGGGTCCCTGAAAGGGACTTCTCAAGCTTTATTGACAAAGAACATGGCCGAGATTGCCATGCGTTGTGTTCATAATAAAGTACATAGGTCTCTAGGCGAACTCAGGATGACTGTAATTCGTCTCTTGATAAATGGTTCGTTTAATTTTGTACATCTTCCTTAAACACATGTCAAAATAAACCCACCTTTGCCTTACAACTTAGCTAAAACGCGACAAGATAGAGAGTTCATACAGGTTTTAAAATCGTTGTACGAAGTAGATTAATAATATAACTGAACACGCTTACACAAAGAGTATAATAAATTAAAAAAATTTATTTATCTCTCGATAAATGGTTCGTTTAATTTTGTACATCTTCCTTAAGCACATGTCAAAATAAACTCACCTTTGCCTTACAACTTAGCTAAAACGCGACAAGATAGAGAGTTCATACAGGTATTAAAATCGTTGTACGAAGTAGTTTAATAATATAACTGAACACGCTTACACAAAGAGTATAATAAATTAAAAAAATTTAATTATCTTTAGTTCTCCCCGGAATCTAAGTCCGTTTTAGACCATACCGGAATAAAGCGTGAAACTAATATGCTGCCTTATTTTTTTGTTAGCCTATACCTTACTGTACAGCCCTGTCAATAAGAACGGGGGACCAAAATTCCTACTACGCCTGGATATCCTGGATAAATACAACACACGCATTGTGTACTAGCATAACGAGGCGCATACAGGCCGAGCGAATGTAATCAGTATACGGAGCCAACATGGGAATAAATTGGACAGCAATCAAAATTCAACGTAAGCGCATCGATTTCGTCTCAAAAATGGCTATGGAATTAACTCCAAAACAATGTTGTCTTAAGTTTGAGTTATCTCATTGCAATGTGGCCTCACTTAACTTATACATTGTGTATAGTTTGAGAAAATGGCGGATAACATTAAAAGGGTTCTTTTAGATTTAAACTAATTCTGTCAACATTTTGTAGCGCTTTATAATTGGTTACGCCATTATTTAAATACGGACCAAATATAAAAGAAAATTAAATCTCATTTGTTTAAAGATATCTGAAACTTTTTTCAAACAATCTCAAATTTATATAAAGGTTTCATAAACGAAACGGTTTGAAATAAGCTATATTCAACATTTAAAATTGGACGATAGGTTTTACATATTAAAATGGTTATACATGCATTGCTGTTTTTCAAATTGTCAAAAAATACCAGTTCTTCTAAGTTTGTATTGACCTTACAGTATTCTTATGGTGCCTATATTCTTAATTTCCATTAATCTCTTCGTATTATTGTGATGTGGTCTGTTCTTCTCCGCTTTTTGCCAGCTACTTAAACGTTCCATAGAGAGTTTCACTTGAGGATAAGGAGCTCAATTGGCGAAGGTCTTCATTCAGTTTAGTATGGGTCAGAAGTAGTACAACTTTTTCAAAACGAACTTATGGCCGTTTTATGAAAAGGGAAAAAACCGATATTGCAAATTGACCCGAGGAATTCCACTTTAAAAAGTGTATTTAGTCTAGACCTGTTACGTATGTAACACAACTTCAAAAGAACTCTTTTTAATACTTAAGTAAACTCAAATGTATGTGCAAAAACTCTGCACTAATGCTGTTTACTTTGACATCAAATGTTTTGTATGAATGCTTGATTTCACTAGAAGATCAAAAAATAGGTAAATTTTATTTACATAAATCAAGTCGTCATTTCTCCGATAATAGTATGGAGAATTAATCAAAGATAGTACTCTCAACCAAACCTCTGTTGGTAGCCATGAATCAACAATGTCCATATATAGTCATGTGACGACTCTCGACTAATCAAAAAATGTGTGAAAGTTTTATATATTATACAGCTCTTTTACCAATCCAACTTGTATTGCTATTGGAAACTAGTTGTTTTGCAAAGCGCGCTCGCGGTGTTTTACAATGCGATACCGATAGAAATAACGTGCACAACTATCAATTAAGTTCTGAAATTACATTTAATTTGAAGACGACTGAGATTTATGTAATCGTACTAATCTAATGACCAACATTTTGTTTGATTTCGCAAAACGAAATAATATTTTACAAATGTTTACATCGCCTCCTAGGTGAATTGAAATGGTGTCAGTATCTGCCGACTCTTGATCGAGACAATAGTAATCTTTGGGTTCGTATCTCACGAAGCTGATAACAAATTTATCAGTCAGTAATGACAAAACCAATATTAAAAAAATATAGAGATAATATTTTCCATGTGTTTTCCCCCAGCATTTTTTGCCATAAAGGTACTGTTTACTGACTGATAAATTTGAAGATAGGAACCCAAACTATTACTCTATTTTCGATCACGAGTCGGAAGATACCGACACCATTACAATTCACCAAGGATACGATGTAAACATTTTAAAATATTATTTCGTTTTGCGCAATTAAACAAAATGTTAATCTGTAGATTAGAACGATTACACAAATCTCAGTCGTCTTCAATTTAAATGGGAAAGCTGCATCCACTTTGGATAGGTCTCTACTGACATATTTTCCAGTCTGGTTGCTATGCAGATTGCATAGCTTAAGCGCTGAACCACCACGCTCAATTTGGGGGTAATTTGGCATTGACAAAAATGCGCATCATTTCACGTCAGCTGTGACCCTGTACACGGTTGCTTATATAGTGTCTGGAAACTTATGTTGCTTTTAGTCTGATTTGATAGGTTTTCTATTTGGGTGTGGTAAATTTTCTCTTAAAAGGTTATGAAGATGTCATATACTGCAAGGGACCATTCCACGTTCACCAAAACTCTATTTTTGTCAATTGAGGGGCGTTGAATGACAATTTTATGCTTTGCTTCCAAGTAGTCTCTTGGCGCAGTCAAGCGTCACTAAGACATTCAATTAGCTGCTTGCCTATCACTCTATTACAGGTATACATTCCATATGATCACTCAACTTGAGTAGTGCTGTGACCTTGACCAAGGCGGTGTCAAATCAAATTTAACCTAAAAATCACGTTTTTTGACCCATTGTGTTGTTGCCCCCGTACCCGTATATGAGAAAATGATCAAATTCGGAGCTCTTTTTAACAACCAACAAGATTACCCATCAAATCAGACCAAAAGCAACATAATTTTCCAGATATTTTCCTCATAAATTGATCTTTAAATAAAAAAGTGATAAAGATATTTTTATTCCAACTATATGAGCAATCGTGTAGCTGGGGTGGTTCTGTGTACAGATCACCTCAAAGTTTCAGTTAGAAAACCAAGTGAGAAATCCAATATGGCCACCAATAAGGTCGCCAAAATACTATATATTCATTATAATGACAAAATAATCACCTTATGGCACATCATTAGTTCATTTACTTTGCATTTTATGGCCATTGATACCATGGGGCAGTCAAATATGAAATGAATGCGGGTGTAAGACCCGCGCTCCGACAGACTGGGGCATTTGGTGAAAGAAAATATAAAAATATGAGGTCAAAAAATAAGTGGTCAGCATGATTGTTGGCATTCGGTGAGCGAAATTTGGCATTCGGTGAGAGAAAAATATAAGAAATATGGGGTATTTGGGTGAGAGCACATTCAATTGTAAATAAGGGGTCTTTGGGTGACAGCGACGCTGAAAAGGGGTATCTTTTGAGCCTTACATACGTAATAGAATGGGACTGCACCCCCGGGCATTGATACTGCATCTGGAATAACACACTTCTTGATGCAGAAATGATGAATAATTCATGGAGAACTATGTCTCATAAGAAGTACAAGTTGAAGAATAATATATGTGTCCCGCCGCAACAAAAGGATGCAGTTGCCGGCTCCTACATGTTGCTTATTCAAGCATACCTTATAAGTATACATCATATATGCTATATGGCTATATGATGAGCAACACATAAGAGCCTGCAATTGCATCCTTTTGCCACGGCTCAATTTAAGAACAATCGGAATTGGAAATCAGCCTGTTACATCCAAAAATGATGATATCGGTTTACAACATTATACATGTATCATATATATAAATACAAAGAAGAAATGTGAAAGAAAGAGTATTTTATTGAACAACATTATGAATCTTTTAATCATTCTTGCATGTCATTGGTGGGGTCGTCAACTCCTCTGTCTGCATATTCAGCTATTTTGTTTTTAAAACACTGATCAGAATACTGTTGTATTTCTTCCTTAACTTGACAGAGCGGATATGTGAAAGTGGATTGAAATCAACTTAGAACGAAGGTTACTGGGAAAAATCCTTACATGAGTTTAGCAAAATTAAAGTAATAATAACCGTGTTTTGTAAAGCGCACTACATAGAAGGTAAAATAATTCGTTGTATATCACTAAAGCAATATACGCGTATAATCGGTTTTAATGGTTTTACGTCTTCTTAAACTCGCACAAAAACAATTACAGCCAGGAAATGTAAATTCATCTGTACTTTAAATTTATTATTAAAATACCATAATTCACATTTTGGGAACTTTTTCTTAGCAAAACTGAATTTAGAGAATCTGAAAAGCTTAAAAACTCATGAAATTTGCATTTACTTTATTTAGTGTTTTTTGGCTCATAAAACTCATTTCCTTTGTTAAGTTCAGTATTTGTTTGTGGAATTGGGCATGTTTACTAATATCAGACAGACTAGATGTTTATAATCTAAGCATCATTATTATTGATGGAATGATTACTGGACTGATGCGGGATATCGAGCAGAATGTCATATATAATTCATCTTTATTGTCCTCATGGGATATCACCATGCAATCATTATTTTGTATATATCAAATAGGACTAATTTATCATCAAAGAGTAGAACGAATCATTTGTTTCAAGATAAGTATATATCTACTTATCATTAATAAGGAGTATTATTGTATTTTAAGCTTAGAAAAAGACATATATGTTAAGGAGTGTAAATAATGGAACAAGAGTTTAGCTTTTTTGAAAATTTGTATTTTGACGTCATCTAAGTTAAACTTGTCTTGATTCCATGCATTTAAAAGGTACTGCAAAACCATACAATACAATAAAAACAGCTGTTATAAAACAAGTATAGCTTTGTCGTTGTAAAAGCTTTTAGCCAATAGAAAAGCTGTATGAGTCACTGGATTATGACCCTTCTTTAATTTTCAGCAACATTTGAATAAAAGAATAGCATATAAGTACAAGAAGTAACAAATTCTATGTTTGTACATGATAACCATCTTACAATCTCGAATTTAATAAAGATCGAAGATTGAGTAATATCCTATAAATTATTTATCATGCTTTACATAATTTACAACAAAACTAAGCTGGAAAGGATATTAACATTTTTTTATTAAAATGAGACAAAATAGTCGTGGCAATTCTCTTTCAATACATTTTATATTTTCTTAATAATTTGCACAAATGAGCATACTCTTTTTGAAAATATCATTGAACACAAAAATCATTCTGTTCTTTTAAACAATTTGCACAAATAAGCATACTCTATTTGAAAAAAAAAATCATTCCTTTCTTTGAAAAAAAATATATAACTTACCTCCATCTGTTCACATTATATATTATATCCACAGTTATAATAATGACACATTCAGTGCAATTTCCATAAAGTTCCAAATGTTAGTTCATACGCCGTTACAACAACTGTTTAAATCACAATAAATAAATCAGTCAGAGAGAGACAATATTCCAAGTGTAAAAAGTTTAAAATCCAGTATATCATTAGTTTATTATCAGCAAACGTTGAATCCAAACGCACTTGTGTTAGTTAATCCTAGATGAACGAAATTTGGGAATTGCTCTTTTTCTCGCAAATCAAGCTGCAGACATGATTTGGACGATATGAAGTCTGTGAGGGCTCTGTGTTGTAATCTGTTTCGTAAGGGAATTGACGATATGAGGATTCTTGTGCAATGAGGATCTACAATAGTTTAGTTATTTTCATCAGTGTGATCATGTATAGGGAATGAAAGCATGGAAAATTAGCAAAAATATAACCACAACTTGAAATTTTTAAATTGCAGGGTGGTTCAAAACACTTAGAACCCAAGTTTGAGGTCTTTTCAGACGCAGATTTTATCTCAATCATCTTAAGTTTGCGAATACATCATTTTGGATCAATTTGAATCCATTCTTGAAATTTTGATGGATTTTAAGATAAGATATAGATCAAGATGTCAATCTTGCTTAACAATGGTTTGTCCACAAGAGCTTTTTTGCATTTGTCTTCTATTTTATATGATAGATACCTGTTTATCCTCTCAAAATTGATTTCCAAATACACAGTTTAGTGTCTTCAATTAAAGAATTAAAGGGTTTTAATACTAGTAACTTAGTCTTTATTTAAAAGAAATGCCACTCTATTTCGTCACTGGCAATGTAATTGACTGAAAAAATAAATTTAACAAAATAGGAAACAATTGCTCGACATCAATCTTTGGAGGCCCATAATAGCTTCACTCTTAAAAGTCGAGTGATGTTCCTTGGGGGCTTCATTTAATACCGATAAAATGTATCTTTCAGATATGTCAGAAAGGTGAAAATGATTAGAGGCCGACTTTGCGGTTGGTTTGAAATAGAAGATCACATATATAGAAATCGCTTTCTCAAATGGAACCATAACCATTTTTTTTCATTACCGTGGTGTCATAACAAGACCTGAATGACATTTCTTTTATTGGCGTCATGAAAATAAGTGTACAAAACTACACACAGAATCGCACATTAACTTCGTGCTTCGTGCTAATGTGATTTTGACAAACATACGTGAACATACGTGAACAGTCCGACGACTCGCTATTCCGAAAGCTCGCTAGTCCGAAGACTCGCTAGTCCGAAACGTTATTCAATAGGGAAAATATAACCTTGAAATAGGCTCACTAGTCCGAAAAAACAGCTCGCTAGTCCGAAAGGTTCGCTAGTCCGAATATGAAAATAGGCTCGTCAGTCCGAATTTTAAAAACAACTCGCTAGTCCGAATGTTAAAAATAGCTCGCCAGTCCGGATTTAAATAACAGCTCTGTAGTCCGAATTTCAAAATAGGCTCGGTAGTCCGAATTTTAAAATAAGCTCGCTAGTCCGAATTTTGAAATAGGCTCGCTAGTCCGAATTTTGAAAACAGCTCGCTAGTCCGAATTTTGAAAAATTGTAATAGAAATATGCATATTTTTTCTCCTATACGGACTAGCGAGCTGTTTTTGATATTCGGACTAGCGAGCCTTTTTCATAATTCGGACTAGCGAGTCTAAATGACAATTCGGACTAGCGAGCCGTCGGACTAGCGAGCTTTCGGACTAGCGAGATGTCGGACTAGCCAGCTGTCCCCTTAAATTGGCTATATTCTATAAAAATAAACATCTGACTGATTACACTGGTCTACAGCCAAAAAGTATCTTAACTGAAAGTAGTCAATCTTGACTTATTTTGGGTCACTGAAACCAAAAATGATGCTTAAAAATGCTATTTAGCTCTTGTTTTAAAGATCTACACAACCCCAGTGGTATACTGTAGGAGCTAATAGGCAATATAGGGAGTAGCACAATGTTGAGTACATGTTATTTTATTTGCTCATGTCCATTGAAAGTATTGTTAATGAAGTAGGATAATAAACTGATTACAGAACTTGTTTAAGCCACTACTTTTTTGAGTCTGAAGAAGATGATAGGTGATTTGGTATCCTGTCATGATGTTGTTATAATTTTGACTGGAAAAATCTTACACAGTTGATGTTGATGGTGTAAATGAAGCCAGTAAATCCTAATGAGTAGAGGTGTTTTATTGATGTTAGTGATTGATCAATATTGAGTCTCAAGCGAGTACTTTTACATGAAATAAACTTAACAATGTGAAGCAACTTTTTAGAATGCATTAAGTATGCCAATACAATGACAGATTTGCGCCACGGTTGACCTCAAAATCATTACTATCTTGCTTGTACTCAATGAGGTACGTTACACATAGTATTATTGTTTTCTTTGTGAATGGGACGGTTGAGCAAAATCTTCCCTCCAACTGCTTCTCATTAATGACATTCAATGAGACTGGCCTTACCAGAAACAACTTGAATCTGGAACTTAATATGTAGTTTTTTTTATATGTGCAATGTCTTTCACTTGTAGACCAAAACAAGGTTTTACTAAAAATGGAACTCATAAAGAATGAATAACTTTGTTTAGGCCATGGACCTGTATTCTATATGGAGCCTTGGTACTTAAATTAATTCCTAAAGCTGAGTAAAGCAATAGAGGGTGTATTTGTTGTTCCTGAAATCCATGAACTTTTAGATGAAGCATTTGATTGCATCATAGGAAGCAAAAGAAGACTCCCAAGTTGTTAACAATTTCCTTGGAAATAATGAAACTGGCATTTACAAACAATTTGTGGAAGACATGCTACTATGCTATTGAAAGTTGGGCTGCAATATGTCCTTAAAAATCCATTTACTTCAATCACATCGATTCATTTCCTGTCAACTGTGGTGCAGTCGGTGATAACAAGGTGAACGTTTCGATCTAAGCCATAGAGAAACTTTATCAAGACAAATAGAGCACATCATTATTGTGAGATTTCTGTTGATCCTAAAAAGAGATCCATGACCCAGATATTAAGTATAAGAAACAACCAAAGAAGCATCAGTAGAACCTTCATAATCTGTGTATACGTAAATGCATGTAGATCTACCACATTTTTTATGCTCCTATACGTTGCCATGTAACATATTGAATCGCAAAATTCTTAAAAACTAGAGCTAATCAGATTTTTTAATGTTCATATTCGTGTTCAGCAGCCCAAAATTGACAAAGGAAGGTATGGTTCATCTCAGATACTCGAAATTTTTGAAAATTTGTAGACCAGTGTTTATCAAGAGTACTGTAAGATGAGAAATAAAGTTCAAATAGATATATATAAATTGTGCTAAAGAACAATATATGTTGAATAAGATCAAGGAAAATAAAAATGATTCCAAAAAGCTCTAGCAATATTCTAGCAATATTGTTCTGGATATTGATGGTAGGATGGTATTTTTTGAGAATAACGAAGTTGCCAATCAATCCAATATTTTTTTACTGGAGTTGCTGCTAAACTTGTTGATAAGCTACCCCAACCAAGTGGTCTTCATCATGTTTGTTCTGATAGATTTAAGAGCTACTACAAGCGCATTAAAAGCAGGTATTCCGATCTGGTGAAAAATTAAACATACTCTTTTTCCATATTTGAATGAAGGGTCATCACCTACATAAAGCAATCGTAAAGTGACGTTCTTATATCTTGAGTCAAAATAATGCTATGTAAAGGAAAATATGTGTCTGAGTGTTACCCATAGAAACATATATTTGGTTTTTTTCGTTAACAAAATATTCCATTAATTCAGCACTTTTCCCCCGGGGGGGGGGGGTACTCAAGTTTGGTTTGGGTAGGGACGTGCCGCTGGGAAATTTGAAAAGCCACGCATCAAAATACCAATTTTCAAGAAAAAGGACCCATCCATATACCAAATATCCCAAATTTGGAGTCAAGTTTGATCAAAAATCCTATTTTTTCGCCCAAATTTGCGCTATTTTGGCACAAAATGTCTAAAAGTTTTGTAAAAAAAGTTTAAAATTTTGAAAAGTGACCCATCAAAATACCACATTTTGGGAAGAAAAAGGACCGATTGAAATACCAGAGAGCCTGATTTTGCTACCGGAATTCGCGGCACGTCCCCATAACCACTTTTGTACTAAGTACACCCACCCCCCGGGACTTTTTGACTAAATCTCTTCAACGAAACATAATAAGTTCACAGGGGTTATGAGACAAATATGCGCTTTCATATGGTATCGAAATCTTCAGTTCGATTTTGTGAGTGAAAGTGATCGGAATACACACCTTTAAACCAGGGGCCTTTGAACTTCATGAGATTAGCGAAAGATCAATTTGCATCTATTCTATCTATAGCCTCCAAATACTTGAGAAGGATGTGTTTGTTTAATTAAACAATTACGTAACTGAAAACAACATTTTGTATCAGTGCCAATCAGGCTTCAGGGGTAAATACTGTACTCTACAATCTACAGATACTTGCCTAATCTACCTTCAAGATCACATAAGAAAGCAAAAGCAAATCAGTAATAGTCTTTTTACAGGAACGATTCTTCTTGACATGCATAAGGCTTTTAATTGTGTAAATCATCATATTGTGTAAAAAGCTAACTGCTCTAGGTTTAAAATCCATTAAATGGTTTGAAGTCTTATTTGACGTGTAGAACACAGATTGTTAATGTTAATGGTTGTAACTCCGACTTTGAAGTTGTCTTGTGGTGTCCCCCAGGGTAGCATCTTGGGCCCCATATTATTTCTATGTCAATGATATGCCTAATTGTGTTGATTGTATGTTTCTTCAATATGCTGATGAAAGCACCTTAATTGTTTCGGACAGGTATCCAATCAAAATTTGTCATTAGCTCAGCAGAAATCTTAGAAACTGGAACAAGTGGCTCAACGATAAAAAAAAACCTGTCCCTCCATATGGGGAAAACAGAACTAATTCTTTTTGGCACAATCCGTAAATTAAAAAAATGGGAAGGTTATACCAAACAGTGTGAAAGGAAAACAATCAAAGCTACCAATTCTGTACAATATCTTGATATCACCATCGACCAGTGTTTGATTAGTGGGGAAACGGCTCGTTGTATTATCAAAAAAGTTAATTCTAGGCTGAAATTATTATACAGACAGGCTAGGTTTGTGGATCAAAATACCAAGAAAACTTTATGTTCGGCTCTTATTTTTGTTTGTTTGACTATTCGATAACTTCTCGGTATGGTGGTATTCAGAAAACCATGATTAAAATCCTTCAGATTACCCAAAACAAATTGATCAGGTTTATTTAGAATGAGGATGCTAGACACCATATTGGAACTGATTTTTTTAAATCACTGAATTTAATTTACTCCACATTTGCAATAAAGCCAAACAACTGAGACTAAATCATGTTTTTTGATATTTTTAATGAAGTTGGACCGTAGTATCTTAGAACAAATTTTACCAAAATGTCTCGCTTGCATCAATACAGTACCAGAAATAGTGTTCAAAGTGTTCATGTTCCAAAACCCACCACAATTAATTCTAGTTCTTTTTATTATACTGCAATTCATGATTGGGCCAGCTTACCTAGTGCAATAACATCAATCTCCAG